>VDFB02368978.1:118342-241725 GCA_007258455.2 Sequoia sempervirens | reverse complement strand
TCAAATTTTGAGACATGTATGTGTCTATATATTTGCATATTTTTGCATGTGTTTACTAGTTATAACATTGAGTTTGAGGCTTGGATTGGATTGTTGGACTATCACATTTGTTGGTTCAATTAACTAGGAATTTAGCATTATCAAGTTGGCTACAAATATTATTACTCTGCATGCACCTATCCAACCCCTTACAAAGTCAATCACCCTACTATGAGGGAATTAGAAGGAAAAATAGGCTAGATATTTGGTTGGCCACCCAGCAAAGGAACAATTCTTAAACTTATGTTTGGTGAAATTAAGCTCTTTCCTAATAAATTTAATTCAAATTTGTTTATGATTTTTACGGATGGTATGTATAGCTCATGGTAATTTCCTAGAATAACCCTATTCTAGTTGTTGTAGGCATGAGATGAAGTTAAGCATTAAAAATCAATACCAAAGGGTTCTAGAGATTTGCATAAGGTCATCCAATTGGGAAGTGAAGATGGACAATCTCCAAATTCTTGTAAAAAAATAGAAACTAGTGGCCTAAGGACTATGAACATTAAATCTATCAATTAAATATTGTTGAACATAAAAGTATGGTTGGATCCTTTAGTAATCACTTGTATTTTAAGTTAGTTTTAACTTTTAGAGGAATCAAAGTATTGTAACATTCATTTCTTGAATTTGACAACATTTCTTCTTATGTATGACACAATTGGTCTAAGGTTGTGTGAATCTCACTAAAAGACAACCTTAATGTACTAACCAACTAGTTAAATATTTAGCCTAGCCTAAGTCTCTAGATATAAGAAAATACAAATAGATCCAAGCCAATTTAAATCTATAAATAAAAATAGGTGTGAGCCAATTTAAATCTAAGTTATTAATTTTTTGTGATGTATTGTTGTATGCTTTCTTTCAACAAACCTATAAACTAGGTGACATGATCTCTAGATAGAAAACCATGATGAATTCCCAATCAATGCAAATTGGTAAATTTGGACCAATGACTTAAGCCCCATATCCTTGGTCAACCCCTTAGAATTTGATTACAAACAATGGAGATCACATGGACAAGACCTAGTGCATATATATATGCAAAATATTTAATTTCTCAAGCCAAATATTTTCAATTTATATTGTCATTTAATGTCATGTAGATTCACCTTTCCTCCCAACCAACATGGTCCAATCACCCACACATAGTAAATTAGGAATCCTTCTTGAGAGTGTGTGAGTCATTAGATGAGAAGTGGTCAGATAATCTACACAAGCCTAAGAGTTCAATGGTGTCTAACAACATTAGGGATCGTGGGAACCACACAATGAACATAAGATCCAACAAATCAAAAATATTCCTAAGGCTTTTAAATTACAATATTGCCTTGGGAGTGCGCAAATCTAAGATGTCATCTTGTTAATGTTATAAATATATATAGTATAATTCAGTAGAATAAGAGTAGCCAACCAATGATGGTATGGACTCCCTTTAAACAATAACGCAACAACAATCTAACTATTGTATGGAAACCTTTCGGATATGTGTGAGTTGTAGAGGGTCAGCCCACAATAGTGTGTCCACTTTTTTGGCCAAAGTAGGACATTGAAATCAAATTTTTTTAACCAAAGTTTCACTTTCTGACATCTATAGAAACCAAAACATTATAAATTTGAAGATTACGTCAACTAGTGATTTTGGACATTTTTTTTGTAGATTAAATAATAATAATAATAATAATAATAATAATAATAATTTTCAGAATTAATTTGTGAGTTTTTTATGCAACTTTTAATAACATATATTTTTTACAATCAACAATATTTTTTTAAAATGGCATTTATTTGGTAAAGCATAACTTTATGTTTATAAAGGATTAAATTATAACATTTAAAAAATAGATTCATAACATAGATATCTAGTACATGGATATTTTTTCATAATTTTTTGTTGCATAATTTTTTCTTTTTGGAGTGAGATTAGCTATAATTCAAACATAAGTTTATTCATTAATGCATAATTTTTTGTGTATTTATCTAAATTAACATTTTTGTGTGGGAATAAGAACATCAATACCTAGTGCATAGATTTATTTTTTTAAATATCTATTTTACTATTTTTTTCATATGTGCATAATAAAGACCTTCACAATTGTTGAAAAACCTATATTCACTAAAAAATAAAAAATAACTATAATAATCAAATTAAATATATTCAATATTATACTTTTTGGAAAGCTTGCAACTTCAAGTGTTATGAAACTGCAAAATTATCTTGCCATATTTATTTCATTTGTGTTGGTGTAATAGGTACTTTTCCTATCTAGTTACTTAGTGGGGTCCTATTTACATGTTAAGTCCACTTAGGTCCTAGGCATTTTTAAGTTGTTTACATATGATTTTATCTTTTTAGTTTTTATTAAATATTAGAGTCCTAGGTCATTTAATGTTGACTCGTGTCATTTAATAATGACAATCATTTAATGTTGATACTTCATCACACCTTGTCTATATAAGCAAGGTGTTGACCTCAATTTTGAACTCGACCTATTTAAAAAAATGCGTTCAATGTCCATCATGTGCACTCATTTCAAATATCCATATCATCCTTGAAAACTCAAGATGAGTCAGCTAGTGGACTTCTCGAGTTTTAATTAAGGCTTTAAGTGTTTTGAAGACCTTCAAAAATCATTTGGGGTTTCAAAAAAAAATGTTCAAAAGTTTTGCAAGGTTAGAAAACCATGTCAGAATCTGAAAAGTTTGTGACAACCATGTCGAAACTCAACAAGGTTGTGACAACCACTTGAAATCCCTACAGTCACTTTTTAAAGGAAAGAATGAGAGGCAAAAAAAAAAAATTCAAAATAAGTTTTTAGACCTTCATGGGTGCCTGCAATGGTAATTAGAGTCATTTTAAAGCATGATACATTATTGGAAATATATGGAGGCATGAACAAAGGTGTTGAATATTCGTCATAAAAAAGGAAAGGTCCATTATTTTATTAAAAAAATTGTTTTTGAAAGAGGAAAAAATGGGTTTTACAGGGACCCAAAACCACAAAGTTTACAAATAAAAGAGATAAAATGTCAAAGAACCCAGAAATAGAGAGGTTGTAGAGAGGATGTTAAAATAACAAAGCAACAGCCACCAAAAAAGGCCAGCAAGGGCCACAAAAAAACCCCAAAAAGACTAGACAAAACACCAGCAGCAACTAAGCTTGGGACTTTAAAATTTCCGTTGTCTCAGCTTCCATGTCGTTCATCTCCTGAACCCCCCTCTTTAAGATCTAGACCATCTAGGAAGTAGGAGGCACTTTCCTCTTAAGGTTGGCACAGGTCCTCTTCGATATTCCTTGGTCCTCATTCTTGCTTTTATCCTTGTCCTTTTCCAAGTCAACAACCAGTGAGCCTTGTTGTGATTTTTCCAACTTTTTAGACATTGCATTAATGATAATGGCATTATGCCTTGCCATTCTATGGTTTTGTTCCACAGCAATTTTCATATTGTTTTTTATTATAACAATTTCAGCTTCCAGAGTCTTATACTTTTCCTCAATGTCATCATCTCCCATCCCAGTATTGTTCTTTTTATGTTTTCCTTCATTATTTAGAGCTGACAGCTTCAGTTCCAGTTCCTCCAACTTGATATTTAGAACCCTATTTCTGAGATTAAGATCATTGATTTCTAGATAGGCCCATTTCATAACCTTGAAAATATCACCAACACCACATCTAGCAGAGGCAAGGATATCTCCAGACTGATCCCAATCTAAAATGAGGTTGAAAAGTGCTTCGGTAGTTATTTTTGTAATTTATAAAACCTTTTAAACTCCCAAATTGAAAAAGAGTCAATTAAGGTAATTTTGACATAATTTGCAGAAGACAACTCCAACCCATGATCTAAAAATTGATTTGGATACCCATTAATCCCTTCTATAACATATATTAAATTAGGTTGGGTTACTTTGGAACATATCCCTCAAAAACTTGCTGCTATGTTGTCCCAAAGGCCTAATTAGGCTTGCATGCATAGGGGATTGTTGAATTTGTATACTCCAAGGGTCTAGAATACAATCAAACACATCAAATATGACCTACACATTCTCACAAAACCATCACAAAGAAATTCCCATAAGTCTTTCATCCAACCCTAGTCTCTAGCCATCCTTTCATGCCTAAAACATGGTGTTTTCCACCTAGGGCATCAACCAAATCTCACCAAACCCTAATCCTCACTCCTAAAACCACCATAAACATAAATACCTATTTAAATTCACCCATTCCACCAAATTTCAAGCATTTCTACTGGTGGAATGGGTCACAAAGTCATTTTCTTCCTCTCAAACCCTCAAAAAATAGGGTTTTCTGGCTGATTTTAGTAAAAATGCTCTAAAATTCTCAAAACATGATGAAATCAGGGGAGACAAAAATAAAATGAAATATAATTCACTCCTTTAACAATTCCAATTCATAAATTTGCATTACCAATCCGTACTAGGCCGTACCAAACTCTATAATAGAATATTTCTATGAAAAATGCAGGAAAAGCAAGGGTTTTAGTATTCAAATTTCAAATTTTACACCATTCCACGTTTCTCAATGTTCACAAATGTCTTATATAATTTTTCCCAGCATCCCCAACTAAAAAAAACTGACTCCTCATATTATTTCACCATTTGACCCTTCATATTCCCATTTAGTGCATTTTTTGCATTTTTTCACAATGATAACATTTACAAAATTGGCAACTTTTAACAACCCACCTATCTATCACACCTAGCAACCTAAAAATGACCCAAATACATTCAGCATGGTCCAAATATGACCTTATTACAAATAAAACAAACCATCAATCCAAAATGACAAAGTTGCTTCATGGAGGCATGAACTCAACTAGGTGAGCTCCTACACCATACTCCCCATGAAAAAAGAACTCAAGTCCCTTGAGTGAGGACCTGTGAATACATGAGAACTTGCACCACAACCTACAACCACAATCACTTGTGAAAAGAAGAAATCAAAAGGTAAAGCTGCAACTTCCACATTTGTCCCTTGATTGCATTTGTCAACTTCAACATATAGTTACTTCATCTTGAACTTTGGTCTATCCCTCCTTGCAATCTCAAAAAGAAATTTGTGTATTCCTACTTCATATAAAAACATTGTTGAACTTGTTGCAAATATATCTCCTCCATTCTTCTTCTTCACTTTAGGTGCATGCTTGAACTTTCCCATCTTCCTTTGCAACTCATCCTTACACTCTTCAATTTTTTTTCCTCCTCTTCCACTTGATGATCTGGCCCTACAATTGCTACTTTCTCAGGTTTAGGAACCTCTGAGTTAACTGAAATAGAATGTCCATTATCCTTTTCTTCAAGGTTTTAAATAGTTGCAACCTCCATGTGCGTTTCTTCTTCTACTTTGATGAACTCTTCCCTATCAACTATCATCACATCATCTTGCTTGGCTTACATTCTTTATCTTCCTCCATCAACAAATGATCTATTATTTCCACTTGCCTTCTCTTCAAAATAATCTTCTTGATAGGCCACATAACCTTCTTCTTGACTGGTAAATGTCGACTTTTCATCTCAATCTTCAATATTTCTTCCATATTTTCTCAAATTTCTATCATTAGTTCCAAATTTTGCCTCAACTCTTTTATCTCTTGATCCACATCTATTTGTTTTGTCTTCTCCTTTTCCTTCTTCATCTCTTTTTCCTCTCTTTTCATCACTTGTTTTTTTTATAAACCCTCACTCTGCAAGTATCTCTTCCACACATCCATTCTTCACACACACAACTATCCTCTACCCAATAGGATTCTAGAAGATGCACTCTCTAATACCTCTTCTACCCACTTCGTCTCAGTGGAAGTAACTTGCACGCCTTCTACCCAGCTTCATCACTATTGGAGGATACAACAAACCTTCTCTCACAACTTCCTCTCAGGGTCTTCTAACTCTAATACCAATTGATACAGAGCATGTGGGAGACTCCAAAATAACACAATCTCAATGAAATTTGAAAATCCCAAACATTAGCACTTCAAACAAATGACTTTTCTCACAATCTTCCACTATGCTTTGGTGAGAATAGCAAATAGGGTAATTTTGACATAATTTGTAGAAGACAACTCAAACCCACAATCTAAAAACTGATTTAGATACCCATTAATCCCTTATATAACATATGTTAAATGCAAGTGGGGTTAATTTGGAACATCTACCTCAAAAACTTGCTGCTATGCTATCCCAAAGGCCTAATTAGGCTTGCATGCATAGGGGTTTATTGAATCTATATACTCCAGGGGTCTAGACTCCAAGAAAACACCTAAAACACATCAAATATGACCTTTTCATGCTCACCAAATCATCACAAATCAATTTCCATAAGTTTTTCGTCAAACCCTAGTCTCTAGCCATTCTTTCATGCCTAAAACATGGTGTTTTCCACCTGGGGCATCAACCAAATCTCACCAAACCCTAACCCCTGCTCCTAAAACCACCATAAACATCAAGACCTATCTAAATTCACCAATTCCATAAATTTTTAAGCATTTCTACCAATGGAATGGGTCACAAAGTCATTTTCTTCCTCTCAAACCCTCAAAAATAGGGTTTTCTGGTTGATTTTAGTAAAAACGCACTAAAATTCTCAAAACGTGATGAAATCAGGTGAGACAAAAAGAAAATAAAAGCTAATTCACTCCTTTAACAATTCCAATTCATAAACATGCACATTACTAGGCCATACCAAACTCTATAACAACAGATTTCTATGAAAAATGTAGGAAAAGCAAGGGTTTTAGTATTCAAATTTCAAATTTTACACCATTCCACATAAATCTCAATGTTCACAAATGTCTTATATAACTTTTCCCAACATCCCCAACTGAAAAAAAACTGACTCCTCACATTATTTCACCATTTGACCATTCATATTCCCATTTAGTGCATTTTTTGCATTTTTGCACAATGACAACATTTACAAAATTGGCGACTTTTAACAACCCGCCTATCTATCACACCTAGCAACCTAACAATGACCCAAATACATTCAACATGGTCCAAATATGACCTTATTACAAAGAAAACCAACCATCAATCCAAAATGACAAAATTGCCTCATGGAGGCATGAACTCAACTAGGTGCTCTTGCACCATGGGGGTCCTAATTTTTTATCCACGTTACACTTTGATGCAAGAGTGAGAATTGATTCAAAAGAAGAATCAATTTTTACAGTTTTTTTTGTTTATCTCAAGAAATTATTTTCTTTGAGAAATGAATATGAATTTAATGCTTAGTGTTTATGAATGAGTCTTTGAGATCTGATAGATGTTAGAAGTATACTTCTCTTTATGGATGTTGTGTTCTCAAGTATTTCATTCATTGTTCTTCAGCTAAATGGTGGAATTGCATTGTGTCGAGTCAGTTGTTTGCTATTATCAATCCAATCTTTGAGTTGTGATATTGATGGCATATAAATCTTTCTATTTCATTCAGTTGTTCTATGGTTATTTTCATCGCATTTGCATCACATGGCTATGAGCAAGTGTTAGTTTTCCTTTTTTGCTTTCTAGTCGAAAGCACACCCACTTTCTTTAAAATAAAAAAAATCTAAAATGTATATCTTACGAGATAGTTGTACCTCATTAAAATTCAAAGGGAAGTTAATTCATAATTTACCCAACTGTTAGTGGCATATTTTTCTTCATTTATGGGTGTAACTAATTCGTTATGTTTAATTATTTGAGGAGAAAAATTTGTTAACCAACACAAGGTCATTGTACTCTCTTGTAATATACCTCTTCATCATATTTGGTAGATCTTAGTATCAAGAAAGATCATTTCTTTTATACTCTCTTGTAGAAGGTTTTCATTAATTTTGGAGGTGGTCCTAGGATAGAGCTAATTTTCAACTCCTACATGGTATCAGAGCACGACTTTGCAAATTCCTTCTCATATTTGAGGATAGAGATATTGTCAGTGAGGTATCTTGGTGAAGTTTTAGTAAGTTTGAGTATGCTCTTCCCTTGCACCCTATGGTGATCTAGGGAATCAAAAAAAAAATTAAACACCAATTTTGGAGGGTTCCTCTTTGTGGGTTTTCATTCCAGGTTATTTGTTGGCTTGTGTTGGAGGTAATCTAAGCTCACCATTGATTTTAGGGAATCTAAGAAAGTCAATATTGGCTTTCATTTCATCAAAATCTGACATATTTTTCTAGATCTATGAGGGTTTCAAATTGGGAGGTGGTTACCAGATTCGAAGGTAGCTAATTTTTTGGAGCACTTTGGGAAAAAAATTGGCCCTATCATTGCATAGATAGAATGGCCAAAAACTCCAAGATCACCTAATAAATCATTGAAATTGGAGAATTTTACCCCTATACCTGAGAGGTTTTTTTGTTGGCCTGTCACCATTTTCGTACTATACAAATCTAAATTGTACACTATTGCAGTCAACTTGGTTGGCAGGTCACAAGGAATATTCCATGGTATGGTGGCATATTCACAAAATATTCTACACTACATACAATCTATGTAATTTCTACAGAGGGTACATGGTTGCCCCAGTTGCGTCAAATTGTATGTTAAGATACAGGTCAAAATTTTAATTAGTAAATTAGTTATTTCCAAGTGCCTGGTTCTCCCTTGCTAGCACCTACAATCCTCTAGCCAATGAAGGGCTTAGCTCCCAACGCATGGCATGGGAACTCGTCGCCCAACCCACCACTAGAGCCCCACCCTGCCAATGCCCAAGTGATGGAATTTTTTCAAACTACCAAGACCAAACCTACAAAGTGTTTGGTCATGTGGGTGACCACTAGCCAACCCCCATGGGCTTAATTTTTCCCCCTAAGGCCCTAATTGGGTTGATTTTTTCAACATCTCATATCTTGCAAACCAAAAGGTTTTTCGCAAACAAGATATCAATGGAAAGTCAGTTCGACTTACTGCATAGTGGTGTAGATCATTTTTCCAAATTTTGTTGTAGGTATATTTTATTGCCAACTAAAGTGATTTTTCCCTTTTGGGCCTCTGAGCTCATAACTTTTTTCCATTTTATCCAATTTTTCGTGATTCTAGTGATAATTGAAAGTTATTCAAGAGCTCTATCATTTGGTTCATCCACTTTTCTAGATTCAGCTCTAGGTATAATTTATTCAATTTTTGCACATTTGGCATATTCATCGATTACTTGGACATATTGTCTCTTGGAGAAGTTATGTTTGTAGGGGGCTTCATTTTCAATTGTATTTCAAATTTGGGAGGTATCACATCAGTTTGTTTCATATATTTGTACATTTTTCACTATTGGCACTTGTTCTAATGGTTGAATTAGGGTTTGAAGTCCTAACTCCTCATAGTTATCATACATGAAAGGAAAGAATGAGGAAATTACTTTTTTCTAGGAGTTTGTGGTCCACCTCGGATGATGAACAACCTAATTTTTCCAAAGAATATGAAATATTTCATAGGAACAAATGTTATGAGGCTATGGGCTTGATTGTTATGCATGTTTTTGATAGTTTGTTCTTCCATATTGAGGAATGTACTACTCCTAGGTAGGTATGGGGTAAGTACAGGGAATTATTTGGTTCAGTTAGTGAGATTCGTGCTATGCAATTAGAGAAAGAATTGGCATCACTTTCCACATATTCTTTTAATACCATTGAAGACTATTTGGTAAAATTTAAATCATTAAGGTCTCAATTGGTTGGTTGTGGTAAGGATAAACTGATAAGGAATGCATATTCTTAATTTTATCTAAGTTGAAAGGTTCATTTGCATACTTCTCTACATCCTTTTATTCTACAATGTATGGATTAGGTGATTCATTTGTCATTCCTTCTTTTGAGACATTTTGTGATAGGATAACTAGGGAACAAGCTAAACTTATTCAACATGATACACACTCTAAGAATCATGCTTTGATTGTATCATCACCTAAAGGTAAAGGAAAGAAGAATTCAAAACCTAAGACAAAATATTGTGATACACCCACCTCTCCTAGAGAGGATAAAAATAAGGAGAAACCCAAGTGTGGTTATTGTAATAGACCTAGACATGGTGAACATAATTGTTGTAAGAAAGAGTTAGATGAAATTAGGTAACTTATAAATCTACTAGTTCACCCTCTTCTTCACAACCTTCCTCTTCTACACATACAGGTACCACAAGAATTGCTAATGGTAGCTCGATAAGGTGAAAGATGATAAGATGAAGGGTCATGCTCTTGTTGTAACACATCTTGATGACTCTAAAAATTAGATTCTTCACTTTGGGGACTCATATCATATGGCAGGATCACCTGATAGGTTTTAATCCTTGAAGCATACTTCTATCATGAAGATCTTGATGGAAAATGGTGTTTATTTGGATGTATTTAGCAAAGGAGTTGTTGATGTTCCCAATGGTATTTTTCATGATGTTCTTTGCATTCTTAATATTTGGCATAATCTTCTTTTTGAATCCATTGATTTCACTCCAGATTCAATAAATTCATTTGTGATTTGCATAGTAGACAACTTGTTGCAATGGGTAAGGCTAACCATAATGCAAATATCTACACCTAAATTCTCATTTTATTCCCGATGGTGAATGTTCTAAGGACCACTCTCCTAAATCAAGCATGGGTAGTTGTCTAAATGGTGGTTTTGGTGTTTTTTTATTCTCACCTTTCATCGGCCCTTTGATGAGGTTATATCATCTCCTACTTCTTCAGATTTGAGTATTGACTTGGTTTCCAAGACTTCATATGAGAAAGACACATTTTGTTTTCTAGATTTTTCTATGCATGATGGTTTCATGATAGGTATATCATATTTGGGTTTTCATTCCTCTTTTGCATATTTGGAGAACATGTTTGAGGGGGTCACTCTCCTATTTGATCATGCATCTTCTTTGGAAGTTACTCTTGAGTTTCCACATCCTTTACCTTCTTCCTTGATTGGGGTCACACTTGTTTTTCTTGATACATCTTTGGAGACACTTGGTGCATCTTCAAATATATCATTCATGAGGCTTCCTCCCTCTTGCTTCGTTATGGAGATGATATTTCTTCAACATTGTCCATTGGATCTCTTTCTTCCCAAGGGGAGACAAGTTTTTTGACATTGGATTCTCCTTTGTCTTCATAATTTCTTCAATGGTTGTGGAGCTCCTTCATTATGGGGGAATTTGTAAGGTATATATGTGATGGATTTAGTACTTGGGGGTATCATGGAGTTCTCCATCTTTCATCACTTGATCATATATTTTCTCTCTTTTAGAGAGGACTTTTTCCCATGTGGTTTTCCTCCTTTTCTTAATTTTTAAGAGATTGCATTTGCATTTGTACATATAGGTGCCTAAAATGGCCTTGTGGTTGGGACCCATCATTGCATCCTTACATCATTTGCATAATAACTACTTCTCCCTAAGTTGCACTTAAGGGGGTGTCAGTGTAAATAGGTACTTTTCCTATCTAGTTACTTAGTGTGGTCATATTTACATGTAAATTCCACTTAGGTCCTAGGAATATTTAATTCAAGTTTAGATAAGATTTATATTTTCATCTTTTAATAAATATTACAATCTTAGGTCATTTAATGTTGACTCATGTTATTTAACAAAGATGCAATCATTTAATGTTCATACTTCATCACACCTTGTCTATATAAGCAAGGACATTGTACACTCTTGTAATATACCTCATCATCATATTTGGTAGATAGTAATATCAAGCAAGCTCATTTCTTACATACTCTCTTGTAGAAGGCTTTCATTGTTTTTGCAGGTGGTCCTAGGATAGAGCTAATTTTTAGCTCCTACAATTTGATGGTACAACCCAAGGTTGGAAACAAAAAAATTGAGGAAAATATGAGGCCTAAGGTGGAAAGGTCACTTTAAGTGTCTTTGTTCGATGGTGTTCCATTCCAAAGATTGTTTTGAAAAAAACCTTCAAACAAAGTTAATTTTTTACTCTCTTCAAATGAAGTTACCTTCATTCGAAAAAATACCTTCGAGCAAAGATGTTTTTTTACTTTTCACCTCCATCTGAATTCAAAAGTGTTGGCACACAAAGTGGACACTATTGTGTGTTTACCCTAGATTATTGTTTATCAAATGGCTAGTCCAATTCAAAGTAGGAAAGGTAGCCCATGTATATACAATTCAAATTAGCTTTCCTAATAAGTTGTAGATTTACTTTTTATGAAATGGTTGTATCCAATGTATGTGCAATTCCTCATTAATGCATGTGACTAAACAAATTATTACTTTTTGATCAAAATATGTAGTAATTCATAATGAAATCCCAACATATAATGAACCTTTATGCTATTAATGTGTTGTTAATGGCATGTTGATTGACCAATTTTGATCTTCCCTTGGGGCCTTTTGTTTAAAGGGGTCATCACCCTCGTATAATCTTGAACTTTTTCTTTATTATAGTTTGTTTCTTATTTTATCAAAAACATATAATGGCCAAAGAATGTTAAGTGATACTAAAACAATTTTAATTGAAGGCGCATATATCCCTAACATGGTATCATGATCAAGATCCATCTTAGGAGAATAATTATTGTATTAGTCTATTAAAATACATGAGAAAAAACTTGATAACCATTTTTTTGTCAAAGTATTTTGTAATATTAATGTTTTACGAAACTAAATGAACTTTTTGTTAAATTTGAAAGCAATGATGTAAACAATACGTTTTTCATAATAATACAATTTGTGTTTTGATCTATACATATCTTAACATGCTTAATATAGGAAATTCTACTTGTTCAAAAACTAACAAAATTAGAGAAAAACTACTTGAAATCTTATAAAACCATTGCAAATATACTTGCTTTCATCCAAATAGAAAAATATGTTTCACAAACAATACAAATTAAAAGTAGGTGCTAGCCACTATGTAACACTTATTTATCTCAAACCTAAAACTATTATTTGAACATACAAGAACTAGAGAATTTAGTAATGAACATACATCATTCTTCTACCTAATTAATATAACATACAATGAACTTTATAACATACATCAAGATTCATCTTAGGAGAATAATTATTGTATTAGTCTATTAAAATACACGAGAATAAACTTGATAACCATTTTTTTGTCAAAATATTTTGTAATATTAATCTTTTACGAAACTAAATGAACTTTTTTTAAAATTTGAAAGCAATGTTGTAAACAATACATTTTTCATAATAATACAATTTGTATTTTGATCTATACATATCTTAACATGCTTATTATAGGAAATTCTACTTGTTCAAAAACTAACAAAATTAGAGAAAAAGTACTTGAAATCTTATAAAATCATTGCAACTATACTTGCTTTCATCCAAATAGAAAAATATGTTCCACAAACAATACAAATTAAAAGTAGGTGCTAGCCACTATGTACACTTATTTATCTCTATACTTTTTCCAACTCTCTAAGTTATCTCTATTCTTACTCATTAATGAGGTGCTTAGATGATGGTTAACGATAATTAAAAGGAAAGAAAAGGAAAGGTCCTTTTATAGTCCATGATACTAGGCGGTCTGTTTTTAGGTCTACAGATGGCTTGCAGTATATGGGACTCCTCGTACTCCCAATATGAAGGGGCGTTTCTCTTGTATAGTCACCTCTTTATCAAAAATCACACTTTTCCACGTTGGGGCATAAAGATATTAATTGAGATTGTGGCATGGGGAGAAGGATCATCGATTACTCTTGCAGATATATACACATTTTACACAGCAGGTCACGGTGCTCCTAAGAGCCACGATCAACCTGCAATGGACGCATGAACGACTCGCCTTATTCAGAGATAGCGCCTAGGGAATTCGCATGAGTTTATAGTCCCGATCAGGAACAGCGATCAGCATATATAATATGAGCTCGTCATACCTTCAAATGCATGATTCTAAGGCACTAAATCAGAAACAGCCATTTTATTTATTATCAAGTTTGTATTATTGAATTATTCATCGAACCAGATTTTATTGTTTAGGATTTATACCAGCACATAGGATTATAATCCATTTTCCTATTGATATATAATTTCCCAATAATCTAGCAGATCAAAGTACATAGCATAGCTATATAACTATTTCTACCCTCTTAAAGCATTGACTCAATTGACATGTGTTGATTTCTACAAAGGCAAGATTTAGAACAAATCTATAAGTGACAATATAATGTACAGTTACATTTTTACATTGTCAATCTTTAATGATTGAAATCGTAAAAACTACCAATATTGGGCAAGTGTTCTTACGACCCTCTAGTAGCCATAATCTAATCCATGCAAGCTCTTAACAATTAAATGCAAGGTTGAATGTGAGCACAGTGGCTCACAATCAGGATAAAGCTAGTATAAAATAATGTAGCAACAACTGACCATGCAAGGGATATGCAATAGATGTGGATCAACATTGTTGTGCAAATGATCAATTGTTGGAGGCTTTTTGTTTGCTTATTGTCAAGCCACTCAAGACATTGACTGGGGTGCAAAAGAATGGGGAGCCTATTCTTGATAATTCAAGCCATGAAAAAGGTGTGCTCATCTAAGGGTTACCAACACTTAATCAAAGTGGACTTATTGTTTCTTATTGAGCAACTTTCTTTGACATGGGAGCACTATCAAAAACCATCTCAATCCTTATTAAGTTGTTTGGCCATTCAAAGGCACATAATGTGTCAATATCTTGATTCAATTCAATTAGTCATCTATAGAAAGGAAATGGAGTTTGAAACATATAATTTCCAATGATATGTAAGAGACTAGTATATAATGTCTATCTCTTTAATCAAATTAGTTAAAAAACTAAAAAAAATTAAGGTTAATTATTTTAGACATTTATTCCCTTAAGTTGATTATAGCATGTTGAGTAAGCTAACATTATACTAGACATCTCTTTCAATTAAACATGGATGAAGTAAAAGGGGAAATGAGAGTGCTATCAAATACCATCCCAATCCCTATTAAATTGTTTGGTCATTCAAAGGCACATAATGTCATGTTAGTATCCAAATTCAATTCAATTAGTCATCTATGGAAAGGCAATGGAGTTTGAAACACATAATTTTCAATTGTATATAAGAAACTAGTATACAATGTCTATCTCTTTAATCAAATAAGTCAAAAAGCTAAATTTCAATTTTTGAAGGTTTTTTTTTTTGGGACATTTTTGTCCATAAGTTGATTATAGCATGTTGAATAAGCTAACACTATACTAGACATCTCTTTTAATTGAACTACTTTCATTAAAAAAGGCATTCAACAAATTTATTGAGTCTTTTTATTAACCTTTATTAATAAAACAACCAAATTCTTTAAACTATTTTTACTAAATTCAACTATACAAAAATATTTTATTATTTGTTCCTTGTCTATATAAATAAATATATTAAAAATTAGCATGTATATTTTGTTCACCATATCTCTTAAAATTATTACCCACATCCAAATTTAAAACACAATGAATTATTTAAAATATGATAGAAGTATATAATTATGAAAAAATAAGAAATAAAAGAGGTCATTTTCTATTTAATATCTTATTCAAACCTTTTTTAAAAGTTAAAACATTATGGATTTTTTTTTAAATTGTTTTTATTATACAAGAAAAACAGGTTTTGAAGAGACTCGAAACCCTTTACAACTTTAGATAAAAAAAATGTTGCTCAAAAGATACTAAAGTAAGACACCAACACCTTGACCCAAAACTCAAAACACCAAGAGAAACAAAATACTACTTGAAGGATAAAACACTAAACTATCAGTAGTAGCCAACAACAACAAAACAACAAGAAAGAAATTGAGACCCAACAGCAAAAAAAAAAAACAACAAATAGATAGCAAGACACTACTTCATATTCCTTTTAAGGTGTTGGCCACCTCAAGCTGTTGGTTCCTATGCAGCCTAATCATGTCTAGCAATTCTTTCTTCTCAGCTTCAAACAATTTCTTCCAATCAGCTAGCCCTCTAATAGTAGGGTCTTTACCATCCTCCTTCGCACCTTTTTTCCCTTACCTTTAGCCAATTTCTCTTTCTCCATCAACTCAGAAAAATATAATTGGTCCCCTCTAAGCTCACTAATCTTGCAAAACATGACCTCCAAAGAATCTACACTATCCTTTACTAAAATGTGGCATGCATGGAGAAGTTTCTTTATATCCGCATTAGTATCCAATACCTTGGTTTCTAACCCAACCAAGCGCAACTCACAAAGGGACTTGAAATCAGTGAATGAACCCTCAAGATCAATAATTCTATCAATCAGAATATCCGAGGCCGAACCCTTCAAAATATTCTGCAAATTCTCCTTCAAACCCCCAATTTTGATGTTGACCCTATTAAATTCCTAGAGATCCCATTTTGCTATTTTGAAAGTACCAGTAGCCCCTGCCCTTTCCATGTCAAGAATCTCAAACATAGAGGTGAAATCATCATTAAGATAGGAGAAGTCCTCTGATAGGGAATTAACCTTTAGAGGCTCTGACTTCGCATGCTTCTCATCAACATCCTCCTCCATCTAAACATTTTTCTCACCCTCAGTTTCCACATTGGGAGAGTTGCGAGTTGGGGAATCATCAATTTCCACTTCCTTCCCTTCCAAAGCCTTCTCCTTGTAGAGCTTCATTGAGACCTTGATCATATCCTTCAACGCCTAGTTTTTCATCTTGGCAATGCACTTAGAAACCCTCATAGGCTTATCCTTGGCCTCTGTTGTCAGCACATTTTCTTGAAATCCTTCCTCCTTACCACCAACCTCATTATCACCTTGACCAAATTTCAATGCATCATCCATGGGCATGGAATCCCTAGAGCCCACTTTTGTATCCTCACCATTAGATTGGGACTATGACTCTTGTAGAATAAGACATTTAGTTGCCCGATTATCTTTAGAATTACCCTTCTTCCTCTTTTTTGAGGAGGTAGCCGCAAGGGATGGGGTCTCTTCCTCACCATATTCATTTCACTCCTCATCCTTAGCTATGATGGAATCAAAGCTAGAAGAACCAAAAACCTCACTAACAATCTTCTCCTTGACCTTGATTGAAGAGACAGGGATAAGGGCTTTTACGTGCTCCATGATTAGCAGAATAAGGCCCTCATGTAGGACCAGGGCCCTCCTATTTTTAAAGTGTGCATACACAGAGACCTCCATGGAAGACAAGCGAAACAATGGAAAGGAAATAAATAGCTCAAGCCTAAAATGGTTTAAAAGAGAAAAATGATGGCCAAGGATTGCAATAAACCTACCTTCCAGAGTCACATACTTATTACTTCTACAATATTCGCCCATATCTTCTTGAGAGACTTTTGCTCATAGCCCCAAGCCTCCATCTTGACAAGCTTTTTCTTTTGTCATCTTTGAAAAATTGAGCCATTGCCTTCTTGTTACTCTTCTTGTCTTTGAAGAATTTACGGCCAACCATAGGCAACCCAGTCACAGTAGTAATTAGCTCCTCATTGATATCAACAACCAAGCCCTTCATCTGAAGTTGGCAGTTGTGCCAACAAGAAACAAACTTTGTCAAAGCATTCAGATTGTGACCATGCAATCTTTCCAAGAACGACATAAAATTTTCATGTTGAAGAATCCTCCAAATTCTCTTCTTCTTTCTTAGGCTCGTGAGAGAATGAGGCTCAATTTTTCTTTTGTCGCCTCCCATATTTACAATAACCAAAAGAAAAAAACCATGGCAACTAGAATTTGACTGATAGCCAACAAGCCGAACAATACCCACAAAGCGTGTTAGTCGAGAGATGGTATTAATAGTTAAATAGCGCCACCGCATAAACTCAGCCAAAACCATCATTTCTCATTAAGATCCTAGCTACCTCGAGAGTGGAGAGCCTTCCTCCCACGCTCGATACTCATTAAGCTTGACAGCTTCATTGGCAAAAAAAATTGCCAATGAATTACCTTCTCGAAATATGTGGGAAACACAGGTTTCTTCACAAGATCTCAACATAATTATAGCATCCTTTACTAATTGATCAACATTATAGCTAGGATTATGGGTGCCACATAGATAATTAATAATGTTTAAGGAGTCCCCTTCCACCCATAGTTTAGAGTAACTCCTTTCCACTGCATACTTAATACTTATAAATGTAGCCTCCACCTCAGCATAGTGATTTGTTTGATCTTTCCCAACGGAAGTGCCACCATACCTAAGATCCTGCCATCCTCATTCCTCAACACCCCCCCACAACCTGCAAGACTAGGGTTACCCTTGGCTACCCCATAAAAATTAACTTTAACCCACCCTGAAGGTGGTGGCCTCCACTTAGTATTCAATCTATCATTTAGGCTAGACTTAGGAATCTTAAAAGGAATAGATGGGATTTTCCAGTTAGAAATCACCAACAAGTCATACCCAGCCAAGCAAGCAGGTGGAGCACACCAAGGAGACTTAGACCCAATGAGAGAAAAAATTTCCAAGATCATCCGACGAATCTTGATGAAAAGACTACCAATCTTGAGTTTAGAATCACGAACTATTCTATTGTTATGTTCTTTCAAATACCCCAAGCAATATGAGGGGCCATAAGATCCCAAAGCCACGGAAGAGTGGAGAAAGTGGAGGGACACTTCCACTGTTCAACAAAATTACAAAGAGAATCTAGGAAGACCTACTCCAAATTCCAGAGGCCAAGAAATATACTCCAAAGAAGAGAGAAAAAATCGCACCCAAGGAAGATATAGAAGGCACTCTCAGCATCAGCTTCACAGAGGACACGCCTATTCAGAATTGCAAATCCCCTTTTATAGATATTATATTGTGTTAAGACTTTACCTTGCATGAGAAATCAGAAGAAAACATTCACCTTAAGGATCAACATCTTATTCCATAACTTCCCCCAGAAAGGAAAAGAATTAGGCTTTTCCAACAAATTACCAAAATCAGAGGCCACCAAAAATTTACCATTAGCACAAGGGGACCACACCACCCTATCCGATCTAGGATAGGTAGGAATATAACATTACATAGGAAATCCTTTAAAACCTTCAATGATAGGCCCCAATCCTGAAAGTTCTTCCACTCCTCATTCTGAAAATAATCAACCACCCTAATCCCGAAGAGTTGTTTGCATAAAGGAACAACAGGGGGAGCCCAGGGGCAATTGATCAGAGGTCCAAAGTCACACCAAGCATCCTCCCAAAAGAGAATTTTGGTACCATCACCCAATAGCCACCTAACACCATTAGCAATCAAATCCCTACAAGCAATGATATTTCTCAAAAAAAAAGAACCAGAAGGGATATCATCAGAAGTTAGCATATTCCAGGTTCTCCCAAAGCCATACAGATATTTATTTCTAGCCAGAGAGGCCCAACTAGCTTCACCACTCAAGAGCCTCCAAACATTCTTTGACAATAATGCCTTATTGAAAGCTTTTAAGTTTCTAATACCCAGGCCACCCCATTTCTTAGGCTTGCAAACCAAGTCCCAAGCCACAAGAGGAATTCTAGCTTTAGATTCAACACCTAACAACAAAAATCTTCTCATGATATGTTCCATTTTCTCCCCATATTTAACTAGAATTCTAAAAATACTCATAGCATACAGAGGCAGATTCTACAGAGTGGAGGAAATGAGTTGTACCTTCATCGCCTGGTTGAGAAGCGCTCCTTTTCAACCCCCCAACTTCTTGCTGAACTTGTCCAACATACCCAACCAAAAAGACTCTGAGATCTTGGAAATACACAAAGGTAACCCCAAATAGGTTGACGGGAGCTCTCCCCTATTACAAGAAAGAATCCTGGCAAGCTTTAGTTGAAGAACATCAAGGGTGTTGAGGAAAAAAATTGACTCTTAGGAAGATTAATACATTGACCAGACGCCTTCTCATAAGCCTCAAGTAGCCCTTTTTTGGTTCTAACCTCATGAACAGAAGATTCACCCATCAAGATAGTGTCATCGACAAATTGTTGATGAGTAACCGGCTTACATCTAGAAGAGGGGCAATGACCCCTCAATGAACCTATAGACAAAGCCTTCTGAATATTTCTACCAAGGGATTCTGCCATCAAGATGAACAACAGTGGAGACATAGGGTCTCCCTGCCTCAAACCACGCGAACTCTAGAAAAAACGAGAAGGAGAACCGTTCACCAAAATAGCAAAAGAAGGGGTCAAGATGAGCTGCTCAACAAGTTGAAGAAATTTCTGACAAAAACCAAAGCGAACCAATACCATAATCAAGAATCTCCAGCTGACCCTATCATAGGCGTTAAGAAGATCCAGCTTCGGAAAAAAACCCGACTTCTTGTTAGAATTAAGAGAATGAGCAAGTTCATGGACAATTATAATGGAATCCATAATCTAACGCCCCTTAACAAAGCCACTTTGATGTTTTGAAATTAGATCAAGGATAATCCTTTGCAATCTAGTGGCTAGCACCTTTGATAAAATCTTGTAGATTGAGTTACGAAGACTAATTAGACGATAATCTCTGAAGCTATTAGCATCAGTAGACTTGGGGATCAACACAATGAAGGTCGCATTCAGTTCTCTAAGTAATCTTCTAGATCCAAAGAACTCCTTAGTGGCATGAATTACATTTTCCACAACAATCTCCCAACATGACTGAAAGAACAGAAAAGGAAAATCATTAGGCCCAGGGGACTTGTTCCCTTCAAAGGAGAAAACTGCATACTTGATTTCCAAGGCAGAGGGGATGGCAATAAGCTCCCTATTCAAATTATTCGTAGCCAGATGTGGGATAACTTCCAAAGAAGCCTCCACACTATTGTGGTCCCATACTAGATCATCTCTAAGAAGTTGCTCAAAGAATTTTGCAACAACTCTCCTAATAGCCTCCTCCTCCTCCAACAGCAAACCATTAGCCATGATGGAGGAAATTTTGTTGGATGATTTATGCCTGAGGGCAATTAAATGAAAGAACTTGGAGTTACAGTCCCCAGATTTAAGCTAAATAGCACATGATATTTATCTCCAAAAATCTTCCTCTTTAGCCACAATGTCATGAAGTCATGCAAGAAGATAGTCCTCCTATAGCTGGAGCACTTCCGATAGACCCTTTGACTAAATCTCTTCCTGAACACTATCCAACCATTGAATAATAGATTTCTTAGAGTCAAAAATATGCCCAAACGACTCTCTATTCCATATTTTGAGATTTCTCTTGACAAGAGCCAACTTCTTAGCTACTCTAAACATCGCATTGCCATCAACATTCACTTGCCACCAACTCTTGATGCAATCCATAAAATTGGGATCCTTCAACCACATAGCTCCAAAATGGAAAGGAAAGTGTTTCTTACCTCCAATCCTATCAGCCACAAAAGAAATAGGGAAATAGTCTGACCCACATCTTGTGATCGTTGAGAGAGAGCAACCAAAATCCACAAACCACGAGGCTGACGTAAGGGCTCTGTCCAGCCTGACTTGGATATTATCAGCTCCAACAAACCTGTTGGACCAGGTAAACTTGGCTCCCATCATCTTCACATCAATAAGATCAGTATCATCTATGAACATTCTCAAATCCAAATGGTTGTCAGGATTGGCTTGAGAGCCACCCACTTTCTCATTATCACAAAGGGGAGTCTTGAAGTCTCCCATTACCAGCTAGGGGTTGTCCAGAAAATTATCCTGAAGGCAACCAAGATCATCCCAAAGTTTCTTCCTAGCTCTCTTCAGTTTGGGAGCATAAACATTGGAGATAACCCAGGAGTAAAAGAATCTTTGAGCAAAACAAAATTTATCTCCACATGATTAAAGCCATCCACAACCGGGACACCTTTCATCAACCTGACACTCCAAAAACTAACACGACCACTCGAGGCTCCCTCAGAGCTAACCCCATGAAAGCCACAGTCTTTGAAAAAGAAATTCTTTAAGGCTTCCAACTTTTCAACTTGAATTTTTGTTTCTTGAATCAACAAAATGTTCGGCTTATGGTCCCGGGTCAAATTCTTCAAGTCATGTTTGTCCGCATTATTTAACCCCTTGATATTCCAGGAAATAATCTTCATTTGCACGAGGAGGGGATGCTCTTAGAGCACAAATCAAAGAAATTTTTTTGAACCCCTTCCGCAATATCCCACTTACAGTCCCTCTCTTTGCTTTTCTGTAGAGAGGGTCTCCCCTGACCCCTCTATTCAGACCCACGGTCCGCTTTTTTCCTTCTTGTGGTAACACCTTTATGGTGTTGAGGAGGGGGAGAGTAGGACTTCTTCTTCCTTCCTCTCACTGGAATATATCCTTCCTCTTCCTTACTCCCTGTATCAGCAACCACTAAAACTCCCTCTCCACCCACAATCCCAGACGCATGATCTGGGGGAGAGGAGGGGGCAACATTTGGCTCTAGAATAGCACGTTTAAGGGAGCACAAAGTATCTAAAACATGATCAACATCCAGATCCTCATACTGACCAGCAGCCTCGACCTTAGCCTTCTTAGCCTCCTCAACCCCCTCATGATGTGGAGCAGTCTGATCCTCAATATCAGCAACAACCACCATGACTTTGTAAAGAGAGGACTCATCCTTATCTGGAGGAGAAAAAAACCCCTTAGCCTCCTTAACCTTCCAAACTTTGGCTTGAGGAACGACTTTAGGCAAAGCTACCTTAGCAGGGTAGTCCTTCGCCCAATGACCCACTTTTTTGTACTTGAAGCACACAAACCGGAAGGATTCAAAAATAATTTGTTTCTTCCAATAGCCCACCTTTGAGTTAAGATGTAAAACATCAAGCATGGAAGCATCTTGGTCAATCATGACACAAAATCTCATTGCAACCAGACGCCTTCTAGAAAGAGTGGCCTCATCAATAGAAACAGGACGTCTAAAAGAGTTAGCCACCGCCTTGAACACCTCTTCATCCCAATATTCCAAAGGAAAGTTTGGTAGCTTCACCCACACTGGAGCCGAGTGAAAAAGGCATTTTGAAAGATCCATCCCAGGCTCCCAAGGACATAACACCAAGGTAAGACGCCCTTGAATGTCCACGGCCCTTTTGCAAAAACCAATCTCAAGTCTTCATCACATGAAAATGCAAAAGAAAAAAATCCTTTAGCCATAGCCGCAACCTCAACCTGCCCCTTTAGAGCCAACTTTTTATGAACCCAAGTATGAACCTCTTCAATATTAGACCTAGGACCCAGAAACTTGCCCACCAATGAAAAATCCATTCTTGTTATGTTCTTATCCATAATAGATTCTGGAATGGACAAAGCAAAGCCACCCTCCACATTAGAAGAAGAAACAGATTCGAACACAACTCCTTTACCTTTAAGTTTTGAAGAGAAAAGGTCAGCCCATCTCTGCCTGAGCAAAGACGACTACCCCACCAGTTGGTTCTTATCCATTGACACATGCTCAATCCGAGAATCTTTTGGATTAGCCGCAGATGATGCACCAGGTGGGGCCCATATGGTATCACCAGGAGCCTTTGGATCACGAACCAACACCTCCACTAATGGACAACCAGCACATGTTTCCTTGGAAGCCTCAATCGTACACTGCCCCTCAGAATTCGCAGCTTTGACCACATCCCACTGCACGACCCGCCTTCCCAACAGCATCAACAGGGAACACCGAAGCATCCTCACCGCATGATCCGTCCTTCCTAGCAACATCAACAGAAAACACCAAATCCGTAGGCTAACTGAAGTGGAAATTTCCATGATCACCAGGCATTGAGTTCAAATTCAAATCACTCAATCCAGCCTCACTAACGGTCTTCTCCTCAATCGCCATCTATGTTAAATTTGGGGTGAATGTGTTTTTTAAATTGTTACTAAAACATGGTGGATTATTTTTTAAAATTGTTACTTCTCTAGCTATTGACTAATTGCATTTTCTATTCTTTAATTAAAAATAGAGTAAATTTTAACCCTTTTTATTCTCATAAAATCATCATGGGAAATAGACTGAAATTATGAAATGAACTCAAAATTTATTCTATGCCATAAATATTTCTCTATATAAATTGCTTTAGAAATTCAGCAAGGTTGGGTATTTAAAACAAATTAAAGGCAATTTTCCATTCTCTCAGATATGAAAAAACAATCCTTACAGAAGAAAGGCTTCTCGACAAGCAAACTTTTATTCTTTTGTAAAATCCTCCTTCCATCTTATTCAAAATTTCAAATGCTTTTATGGGAATTGAATTATTCCTTTCTATGATTTGATGTGACATGAAAGGATGGTTGCGAACATGGTTGCACATTGTAAGAAAGTTGATGTCATCTATTTAAGAGCAAATGTGCACCTATATGAATACTTTTAAGAACCTAATCTTGTTGAACTTCTAAAGAAACAGGAATTGGAAGATGAAACTACACTAGCCTTTGCAAACAAGGATCATAACTTGCACACATGCAAGTTCGTAGCTCCTTGATGAAGAATGATATTTATAAATAGGGGCACATGAATTGATGGCTTGATTCACAACCCAGTAAGTGTATTAACCATTAAGGGCCCAATCTTTTTTCAACTAAAGGGGCACTTTCATGAACACGGTCAATCTGATTGATTTTTATTTTTATGAGTCAATCATTGTTGAAAATCAAAATAAAACTTTATAGTGAAAATATGTAGATAATTTTATGCATCCAAATAAACAAATAGCAATAAATCATAGATGAAAATAGATTACAATATAAATGCAAACCATAACTCCAGAATTATGTGGAGAAACCTTTGCAGGAAAAAATCCACACCCAAAGAGATCCAAGACTTGTACTAATCCTTCAAATGTGTTACATCAATACAACCTCTCTCTCAATCACTGCAACACTTCATGGCTTCAACAACCTATAATTAACTTGTTTTTCCTTCAACTCGATCACTAAATATATAGGCTTTAGAGAAACCACAAATCATGAATGGTTTCTAAAACCATTTAGGCATAAATCACAAAAATAAGAAACTTTCTCTTCCAACTTGTGATTTTATCCACTTTTTAGTAATGTGCTCATGCAAACTAAAAAACCTTCCTTATCTTTTCCAAGCTCACATTTAACTTCCTTTTTTTCATGCTCTTTGTAATTTGACAACTAAAAAACACTTTATAGGTTGTCAGTTGCATTTAGCAACTTTCATGACAACTAAAAGATAATTACAAATTGTCAATTAATAATTTAAATACAAAGCAAGGTTGATACATTTACTCAACATTCTCCCACTTGTCGAACACCTTAAGAAAAAGCATAAAGGGAAACTGAATAAATCAATCTTTAGAAGAAGTAAGGCTCTTGGCCTCTATGCACCAACTAAAAAATTTTGTGCTCACTGGTTTAGTAAGAGAATATGCAACATTCTCTAAAGTGTCTACTTTCTATAATACCACTCTCAACCATTTCCCAAACAACGTGATATTGAACATCTATGTGCTTCGCATGGGCATGGTACATTGGGTTTTTAGCCAAATAGATGGCACTTTGACTGTGACATCTAATTCTTACTTGTTTACACTGAAAGCCAATACCTAAACACAATCTCTTTAACTACAATGCCTCCTTACAAGCATGTGTCATGGCCATGTACTTTGCTTCTATAGTGGACAATGCAATTGTAGTTTATCTTTTCTCATCCAACTAACTGCTCCTCCAAACAAAGTAAAGACATAGCCACTTGTGGACATTCTACAATGTATATCACCAGCAAAATCTAAATTAACAAATCCATGCAAATTAATCACCCTACTCATATCATAGGATCCATTATAACAAATGCAATGGTTAAAAGTTCCACATAAATATTTGAAAACCCTTTTCACATAAGTCCAATGCTCTTTACTAGGATTTGTCATAAATCTACTAAGAACTCCTATTGTTTGGGCAATATCATGTCTTGTACATATCATAGCATGCATAAGGCTTCCTACAACACTAGCATATGAAACTTTATACATCTCTTCTAGTTCATCATATGTTTTAGGGCATTGTTCTAGAGATAGCCAAGTGCAAACTAGAAAGGGAACACTAACTGATTTACAATCATGCATGTCAAAATGTTGCAAAATAGTGTTAGCATACTTCTTTTGATTTAACCATAATTTTTTGTTAATCTAATCCCTGTTGATTTCCATACCCAAGATATATTTTACGGCTCTTAAATATTTCATATCAAATGTACCATATAACTGAATCTTAAGTTCCCTAATCATCCCCTTATCATTTCCAATAAATAACATATCATCAACATATAGGACAAAGATTAGTAATCGATCATCAATTAATTTAAAATAAATATAATGATCTTCACTTCTAATAGTCATGATTCAATGCAAAAGCATCAAATTTTTGATACCACATTCTTGGTGACTACTTCAAACTATACAAGGTTCTCTTTAACCTACAAACCAAGTGTTATTGTCCTTTCACAACAAAATTATTAGGTTGTTTCATAAATATTTCCTCATCAAGATCCCCATGTAAGAAAGTTGTTTTAACATCCATTTGCTCTACTTCTAAATCAAAAGCAGTAGCAATAGGAAAAAGGAATCTAATGGAAGTTAGTTTAGCCATGAGAAAAATATCTCACCAAAATCCACTAGCTCAACTTGGGAGTAACCTTTTGCCACTAACCAAGCCTTGTATCGTTCCCACTTACCATATGTTTTAAATTTCTTTTTAAATACCCATTTGCATCCAATGGGTTTCCTCCCCTTAGGCAGCTCAAATAGATCCCATGTGTCACATTTGTCCAAGGCCTTCGTTTCATCTTTCATTGCCTCTAACCAAGATTCGTGATCATCTAAAGATAAGGCGTCTTTCACAAATCTAGGTTCGTTGTCAGTACAATATAAAGCAAAAACACAATGAAAATTTGATGGACTATATCCGTACCTATCAATAGGTTTATGTTATCTGGTGAATTTTCTTAGAGGTGTAACAAGATGCTCTGGTTGTTCCTCTCAATAATTCTCTTATAACCCTTTCCTTCACCTTCATGTTCATCATGTTGTTCTACATGTGCATCTTCTTGTGGTTGTTCTACATGTGCATCTTCTTGTGGTTGTTCTATATGTATATCTTTCTATGGTTCAACCTTAATATCAAAATGTGTCATTTTGTTAGGCTTTACATGAGGTTACTCATCATTTTTAAATTCCTTAAGCTCCCTGAAAATTACATCCTTAGAATATCATTTTCATTTCTACAATATCCCAAAGCTTATGACCCTTAATGTTCTTGTCATAACCCAAAAAAAGATATTTGTTAGCTCTAAAATCAAGCTTAGAACATTTTTCTTTAGGAACATGAACATATGCCTCACCACCAAAAACCTTAAAATGAGAAATTGATGATCATTTACCTATCCATACCTCATAGGGAATTTTATCAACAAGAGCAAAAGTGAAGAAAACACACTTATACTAAGAGGAGGGGTGAATTAGTATAAGACCAACATTTTCAATTTATAACTTTAGCAATCATAAAGCAATAATCAAAGTATTCACACAAGCAAGATCTAACAATAGAGGACACCACATGCACACACGATTTTATGTGGAAACCCTTGCGGGAGAAAACCACGACAAAATATTGCTTTTATAGGAAACTTTTTACAACTTCATAGACATCGACCCATAAGAGACACCAATCCCCTCCACTAGCACTAACTTGGCAAGAGACACTGATCTCTTTGAGTGAGAGGCTCCAACCTCTTGATCTTGCAAAGTAGAAGGCACCAACCTTCAAAATACAAAATGATTATGACATTGGATTTGCCTTAGATCCCTTCAAGGACTTCAACAAAAATCTACCCACTTCACACAAATCTTCCTTGAACCTCTACTCTCAAACCTCCACTCAGATCTACAATATGATCTTTAAAATATGCTCACAAGCCTATAATATCTTCTCATGAATCTACACTATGATCTTCAATGATGTTCCCTCATGAGTTCGCTCCAATGCTACCTCTCAAAAATAAGATTAAATGAGTCTCATAAATCTACTCCAATAATTGATAAATATTTTTTGTGCAATAACTCGTTCTTTCTGGTCTTCATACACCAATAAATCTACTCTAAATCATAATGATCTTGCAATTGAAATGATTTTGAATGAGCCTCCAACAAATCCTTATTTATACATGATATATTTTATTTTATTTAAATTCCCTTTCTAGAAATGGGTGTCAAAAACTAGGAAAGGCCGGCCCCTTTTAAAAAAAAAAAAATTATTATTATTAATTTCCAAGAAGGGTTGTCTAGCCAAGGGGTATCGACCTCTACCAAAGTAATCTTATTTGCAAATTAAATGCTCACAAATGGGGTGACTCTATGAGGGGGGGTCGTCCAAATTTTTTTAATTTTATTTTGCCTATTTAAACTCCTCCAAAAGGGTTGGACATGGGTCAACCCATGTAGAGAATAAACCATCATTTTGCCAATTAATTATCCCCTCCTTGCTCAATGATATCTTGATAATGGTGCCATAAATTTGGCACAACACTTACACAATAATTTAGCCATCTCCTGATTTTGGACTTGTCCTTTGACATCAATGAAAACATCTATTTCCTATATTCCTTTTGACATCAATGACAATATTTCCAACAAGTAGGTGACTTGTTAACCAGATAACAAGAATGTGAATTGCTTCAACCTGAAAGTGTTGTTTAAGCTTTGCACTACTCAACATGCTTCTAACTCTATCCATTAAAATCCTATTCATCCTATCTGCCACTCCATTTTGTTGTGGGGTATATGGAGTTGTTTTTTGCCTAACAATTCCTGCATGCTTACAATAGTCATCAAAGACCCTAAAGCAGAATTCACCTCCATTAGTTGTTCTTAAAACCTTTACTTTTATATTAGTTTGTTTCTCAACAAGTCTTTTAAACTATTTAAATATAGAAAAAACAATATATTCCTCCTTTAGAAAGTAAACCCATGATATCTAGAATAATCAGCAATAAAAGAAACATAGTAGTGAGACTTTCCAATAGATGGTACATCCACAAGACCAAAGACAAAACTATGAATTACCTCCAAAACTTGTTTAGCCCTAATACTTCCAAATTTAAATGATACTCTATGTTGCTTTCCATACACAATGTTCACAAAAATAAAAATCAAAAGTGTAACCTAACAAACCATCAACCATCTTTTTATTTATGAGGGTTTCGAGACCCTTTCACCAATATAACCCATACTGTTGTGTCATAACTTACATCAATACAAAGTTATTAGTTACATTAAGAGAGCCACAGAAAGTAGAAGCATCAAGTCTAAATAGGGTGCCACACCTATTACCCTTAGCTAAAACCAAATTCCCTTTAGGCATAACTTGCAACGACTCTTTTCAAAAGTAACATGCACCCCTGAATCATTCATTTTAGATAAAATAAATAAATTTCTAGCTCAACCAAGGATGTGCAATACATCTTTAAAGGTTTTAACCCTTCCATCATTGAAAATCAATTTTACCTCCCCTCGACATACAATTTTTTTGTGTTATTATCCCCGAGGAAAACTTCCCCACCATCATAAGCTGGATATGTTGAAAACCATTCCTTGTGAGGAGTCATATGGTAGGATACACTTGAATCTATTAACCAAGGGTCATCATATGTCATATTAGCAAAAATAATAAAAGCATCAATAGCTTCATCATCAAAGGATTTAGAGGATTTATCTATAAAGGAATCATCATTATTTTTCTTTTTATTCTTACATTCCTTTTTGAGATGCCCATGTTTACCACAATTCCAACACCTCAATCTACTCTTACCATGTGTTTTTGACCTTCCCTTGGACTTAGAACAATCCTTAGACTTGTTCTTTTTACCTTTTCTTCTTGTCCTTACCTTTCTCCTTAGATCTACCTCATACATGCAATGCATCTTTAGACCCCTTTGAAGTCCTCTTTTTCTCTGAAAGTAGAGTGGCAATGAGGGCATCCAACTTCAAATCATCTAAAGAGAACCACTTGTTGCAATAATAAGAGTATCCCAATATTCAAGTAGTGAACATAATAATAAAATACATTTATCCTCCTCATCTATCTTTACATTAATTGATTGTAACTGACCCAAGATTAGATTAAATGAATTCAAGGGAAAAACTCCACATCCATTGAGATCCAAAACTTGTATTAATCTTTCAAATAAATTACATCAATGTGTCTCCCTCTAAATCATTGCAACACTTCATGGCTTCTTCAACTCAAGCACTAAATATATAGGCGTGTGAGAAACCACAAACCATGAATGGTTTCTAAAATCATTTAAGCATAAATCACAAAAATAAGAAACTTCCTCTTCCAACTTGTGATTTTATCCACTTTTTAGTAATATGCTCATGCAAACTAAAAAATCTTCCTTACCTTCTTCAAACTCACATTTAACTTCCTCTTTTTCATGCTCTTTCTAATTTAACAATTAACAATACTTTACAATTTGTCATAATTACATTTAGCAACTTTCATGACAACTAAAAGATAATTACAAATTACCAATTAATAATTAAATATAAAACAAAGTTGAGACATTTACTCAACAATTATGAGTTAAATTTATTTTACAATATTTCTTATATATGGTTTTATATGTACATAGAGAATTGAGATACAATATTTCATTCATAGACTCTAAGAACTAATATTAATGAATTAAGCTTCTGTTATTTATTATAGTGGGTGGTGTAAGTCACTGGTTTAAGGGATCGGATAATTACTTCCCTTCCTTTGGCCCGTGCTCCCTGGGTTTGGTTGATGTCGTACACCCAACAAGATGTTTGTTCGAAGACTAAATTATCATTAAAATAGTTAGTTTGAAACAATTGGAGAAAATAAATCCAGTTTTGTGAGACCACTTTGTATGCAAATTTTGATGACAATTGTTTGAAAAAAAAGAAAGAAGAGGACTCACTTCAACGTATTGATTTCACCAATTTGTTTAACCATCAAACCGAGTTGTAATTTAGTGCAGGAGCTTAGAGAGAACAAAACCAAACCATTATCAAGAGTATGATTATATGGAGTGCAGTATATGTGTTGTATTATTTACAAACCAATATACGATTGTCTGTTGCGGTACTGGTGACCTCAACCAGCAGTTATTGTGATAAGCATTGTTACTTGCCGACTTTGTCATATAAAATTGATGCTGGTTTGGCCATCATGTTTGATTCTGACCTTCGATAATTGTAGCAATCTGTTTAGGAAGATGCATGTGTAGTTTTCAGAGGTGAAAACTTTTTCTGTGGTATTAGAAAGGCCGTAGATCTCTGTAGCTTTTGTATTTACTATTACAGACTTAACCATTTTTTTTGTGTCAATCCATAGATGTTTCACTCAAATGAAAATGAATAAATTGCTCTCCAGTCTCTTCAATTTTTGCATTAATTATTTGTTTCCTTCATGCCTACTACAGTTGTGTTGTCATTTGCATTCATTCTATACAGGTTTATTAGTCATTTCAACTAGGCCGTTGGTGATTAACAGTGGTCGGCAAGAAAAAAATTGCCTCACTCACAATCCAAACTAGAGAATGAAGAGGATCTGAGTTGCGCTGGAAGGACAACTACAGAGTGAAAGAAACTAATTCTACATTTTCTTTCCTATTACAACAGTTCAGGTATTACCATTTCAAATACCACAAAAGTGTATACCTTAAGGAACTTTTCCACCAATTTTCGGCCTATGTAATCCAGTAACTGTAATAGGCAATAGCTTAAATTAACATACTTTATTTCATAACCTGCTCAAGATTATATAGTTTATTTTCAATAGACATTTCATAGTAGATATGAACCCCCCAGATGAATACGTAGGGACAAATAAAACATGCCTTTCTTTATAAATCCAAGGTCCAAGCTGCAGTAGTTTGCTCACTGTAGGTGAGTCGCATCTTCATCTACCTCAGGAAACCTGGACAAAAGTACACTCACAAAAATGCTTCTGATACTATCTTTGACAATAGCTCCTGCAATTAGAAAAAAAATATAGCCAAAAGAAAAACATTTGTTTGCTATTGCACATGATCATGAACAGTTTGTGGCAGAAAAAACGAGGGAATGATTTCACAAAAAAGGCATTCCTCGTTAGGAGATTTTGTACAATGTGGCTACAGTGGCAGCTTTCCCATTATCAGCATGTTTTGACTGATTCAATAGCTTGTTGCAAGTCTTTCAAATCAAGGCTATCGACACTTCCTGAAGAAACACGACGATGTGACTTCTGCAGGTGAAGCTTTAGAGAACTAGTACTTAGGCCTACACCTTTCCCACAAATTGGACAAGTCCTCATGACAGGCTTCCGTTGCTGCCAATCCATTGAAGCTTTTCCATGCAATTTCATATCTAGGTCTAGAAGTGCTCTCATGAATCCATCATTTGGCTGCGCACGACGATGAACTCTCTTGAGTTGGGTCCATGCTTCCAGAAGAGATTGACGTCTGAAAGATTGCATAGATAGCTTTTTATCACACCGTGTTCAAACTACAAAATTCAAAATCAATGAGAAAAAAAACACTTTTTGGACTAAAATAATGGTTTACTGTGTCAGCAATAAAAGCCTTGAAAATCTAGCTATTCATACTTGCATAACATCAGGTACGCAAGAACAACTGTTGCACTGCGACTCTTTCCTTCAAAGCAGTGAACAAGAATCTTCCCGCCTATTCTTTCAACAGCCTCAATGAAATCACAAGCATCTTCAAAAAGAGAACTAATATTTGCATCATCGGTATCATATATCTGTTATATTTACCAAAACTTTGCATTAGCAACAAAAATATATCAGCCAAAAAATTGCTAACAGAACTTTATTTTTCCAGATCTGACAATATTTCCTAGAAAAGATGGAAAGGAATAAAGTACCGCAAAGTTTCTATACTCAAAGAGCTCTGGATATTGTGCTTCTGCTTGACCTATCTCATTTGGGCACAGACACAAGATATGAGTAACTCCCAGATATTGCAGCGTGTTTATAGATTTTGCAGCCAAGGCCCCACCAATGAACAAACAATTTGTAACACAGGAAGGGCGTTCTGTGTCTGCAGCTTCAGAGATTAAAGCCATCCTTTCAAGAAGGTGTTCTAGCCTCACCTATAAATGTTAAATAATATAAACCTTCAGATACTTAAGCTATAAGAAGCTAATTCCAGATACAAGAAAGCTCATAAAATGTCTTTAAAGTCATTAACTAAATAATGGTAAAGGCTTATGGAACCAGATGTTTGATGCTGTCCTGATCCTCAATTGTGAAACTTACCCTCCACTGCACAAGCACGTGGAAGTCAAACTCATTCATTATAACTTTACTGCCCATGGGCAATTACCTTCAATTCGTAACTGTCCACAACATGATTATTGTCACTGCCCTCAAAAAAGCCTGTATTGAACCCATTTTCCTGACAGAACTTAATTGCTTCTGTTCTCAGAGAGTCACTCCAAACTTCCAATTCCTTATTCACCTCACTATCTACCTGAGGACATTTATATCTTAGTATAATCTAATAATAAATTAATATGGTTAATTATATCAGACAAGAAATATCTTATTAATTTAGCAGTCAGACCTTTGCAATCTTGTTGAAATCTTTCAACTTTAAAGTTAGGCGCATGCTGCGGAGAGCATCTCCATTCCCTTTAGAATGCTTTCCATGCCAATTGTCTCGAGAGCCTGGTGAAGCTGTTTCTGAAGAGCTGTCTTTGAAAGGTGATTTTGAAACTTGTTTACCTGGGAGATCATGAAGACCAGAGCTCCCATGAAATCCACCATCTTCAGTTTCTGCACCTGTGTCAGATATCATAAATTCCTTATCTGGAATTGGAGAATGGTAGTTGCTGTTATATGGTGACGGTGAATATGATTCAGCAATCCCAGAATCTTCTTTTTCTTCATCACCAGGTAGGGTTTTGCTAATTATTGACATAAAAATTCTTAACAATGCATCCAACTTTTGATGAAGTTTTAGTAAGAAAACATGTAAGGTTTGCATTTCCCTCAATGCGGCACGAAAACCAGCTCGAAACTCATGAACAACTTTGACTTGGTCAAGATTTTCAATAAGGCAAGCATCTGTATATCCTGCAGCTTCGCCCAGAGTTTGAGAGCCAAGTTTTTCACCAGATAGTTCATACAGCAAATTTGAAGAAAATTCTGTACTATTTAAAAGAAGTTCTACTATCTTTGGGTATTGCACCTGATCAGAAGACCTTTTACCAGCAGGAGGACGGCGTGGAACTCCAGAATCAATTGCCACAACATAAAAATCCCTAATAAAATTTTTTACCTCCACACTCTCCACTATTGCACTTATATCCCCAGCAGAACCAACCCAGTCAGTTGTATCAGAACTTTGAGAAACAAGAGCTGCTTTATCAAGAGCATCGACTGAGTAAAATCTTCTCTCTTTATGAGATACAGCAGCTACCCTGTTTCTCCAAGGCAGAGATTCAGGTTTCCCCTGTAATGATGTCTCCACATTTATAAATGAAAGTCTTTCAGTGAATAATAGATTTGCTGCATTACCACGCCACCCAAGTTGACGACATGGGAGGCGATCTTCATTTCGGAGAACTAAATCTAAAATCAACACCCTGCCAAGGTCTGTAGCTGTTTTTTGTGCTGCTTCTTGAGTGTTAAATGCATATGCAGTATCCAGCAAAGGGAAACCATGTACATAACTGCAATCAAATGGCCATGAAGAAAAGGTTAATTTTAACACAAATATTTTCATTCATGATGACTATAGAGCAGAGTCGCAGAGATTTCCTAGACAGTTATAATTCAACAGTTCCACAATCCATTCCATGTCCTTCACAATGATTACTAAGCATAGTAGCCACGATTGCCAAAAAAATGAAATATAAGAGATTTTTAAAAATGTCAAATATGGTCGAGTGAAAAAAAAGTCTGGAAAACACAACACAATGTCATAGAAAAAAAATTTCAAGCAAATATCTGAGAGCATTTAGAACTTCCCTTTTCTAGATTTTTTTATTTAGGTCAATAAAACAGGTCTTGAAGGTTAGTGAGAGTGCACCAACATTGGCCCTGCATTCTAGGAAGTTCTTCGTGGAGGTCATAAGCATCTTTTATCAAAAAAAATGAACTGTTTTACAGGTATTAATACTGTCATCATTTAAAAAATAAAGATCTGTAAAAAAAATTCAAATCAAGAACATGCAATGGAAATAAAGCCAAAGAGGAAATGGAAATACCAAAAGTTAGTCAGGGGATCGTCGATAATTCTATAAAAGTTCAACGCGGAAGGAAGACATCTATGATACATGATAAGTTGGGAAAATTTAAATTACTGATGAGCAATACTAGCTCAATTGACAGTCGATATGGTAATGTAAATAATTATAAATAAATGAGTAAGGCAAAGCTTGATATTCATGGAGAAAAATAGCAGAGACAAATCATCCAACTGCAATTGAAGCAGAAGTTAATTCAACTCCAACCACTCTACAGCCAACTGGCTCACCTGGAATCCCATTAGAATTATTCTCAATAAAATGAATAAATTTCAACAGACTAATTTCCATGTCAGACTACATCTTTCTAGACTATATAGTATTATGAAAATCATAACCGCATCACAGCAATATACTCCTATAGAGTTAATCATGATTCTTAAACAAATTTGGAAGTGTTGGAACAAAAAAAAATTAAAACGCATGGCAGTGGTTATAACAACTATTAAGAACCGCCTGAATTTAGTAATACAATGACCAATACGTGCCTAAATATAACAGTGTTTTACCTTGCTATACTGCTTACTAGCTCCACTTGTTGTAATAAGTCATAATGGTCAGTGATATTTTCTAGGAGAATATATTGCACCTAGTCAGCTAGGATAAAGGTTAAGGTTTTGAAAGCTTGTGTTTCACTACTAGCCTTTGCAATGAATTAGATGTCGTTGAACAAATCAGATTTGGAAGAAGTTAGTCCTCTTGAATCTCATCCACTGATAGGTAATCTCTGTTACCAGGCCAAACCCAGACTGTTCCAGAATGAGTGCTGATCCTGGACCAGGTGTGCCCGGGGTTCCCCCAGGGTCCTGAACCAGGCCTGCAGATTTGCCCCAGGTACATTCACTCATACATGGGCTGAATCCACAGACCCAAGGCAGGACCCTGGGCAGAGCCAGGAAGAACCTGGGACCCAGGAAATAGTCAGTTTTTTTAATGAGAAAAGGCCAAAAACAAAAATTTAAACCCTTGACTAACAGCTTTCCTTGGTCTTGATCAAGGATGAGGGCACAAGGCTGCTACACAGGAATTGCATAATGCAAATAGTGGGAGTGGCACCTATGCTGTGTATAGTTCCAATGAACTAGCTGATGATGTTGCTCTCAATGAAGAGCAATATTACATTTTGTACCAGTTTTCATTGTGCAGTTGCACTAATATAAACCATTTTGATTTAACTTTAACATTTGACAATAGACATTGAATTATCAATTATCACCTGTTTTTTATTTAATTTGCACATTTTGTGAAAATAATGTATATTTTTAACATTTTATATATGTTTATGGTATGGCCAAACCCAGCCATACCAAAACCAAGGAAAAAAATTGCCCAAACCCAAATCCTAACCAACATATTGTAGTGCAAGTGCCCCACACCTTGTAGCTTATCTGCACAAGTTTTCTGATGTGCATCCATCTTGTCTACAGCTTTGTTGCAATGACATGGGATTATCTGATGGCAATGCCATGCAACAGTAATGAGAAAACTTATTGTATGGTGTAACTACATGACCAATTTGTCACATCCCTCAAAGGGACCCATTTCAACTTGTAATGAAAGCCTAACTGCATTTCCAAAGTAACTATGCTTGGAATAGCAGTTTGTTCCTTATGTTATGCATTGTTGCAACTGATTGCATGCATGTATTAGTGTGTTTGCTTATAATCGAGATATTGTTTACAATGTAATTGTAGTCTATTGCATAGTTGGAAAACTCGCCTAAAACTTGCGAGTTTTTCAAAAACTTGCGAGTATTTTTTGCAAACGAGTAATAGCGAGAAGAACTCGCAGGAAAAAAATTGCCGTTTTTTGTGAAAAACTCGCCGACTTTTTGGCGAGTTTTTCACAAAAAGTCGGCGATTTTAAAAAAAAAACTTCACGCGATCAGACTATGAAGTCCGCCGGTGGCCAAAAGGTCATTGCATTTCGTTTTTTTGAGTTTCTTTCACTCTTGGCAAAGCAAAAACGGAGTTTAGAGCATTTTGCACCATTTTTTAGTGATTTTACGTTGAGGAGACGAGATTTGAAGGAGGATTTCATCGGATTTCAAAGGCAAATTGGATTTCCAGGTAGGTTTTCTGTTTTTGCTTGTTCTTTCTTTTTTATTTATTTTTTCTTCATTTTTGTTGATTGTATGTTTAAAAAACATCATGAATGAATTGTAAAATAGATTTAAATACATTTATATTGTTGAAAAGAAGATTTAGATTCATCAAAACAAGAATTTGTGACACTTTTTTTCTGATTTTTTCTCATATTTTGCTGATTTTTCATTTTTTTGAATTTTTTTTCAAACCCTAGTTTGTTTTTTTTAATTTGATTCTTCTTGTTTGTTGAAAACATGTTTAAAATCATATATTAGCTTAATTTGTTTCTAATTTAAAGTAATTTTCTATTTTTTACATTTTTTTGTAACCCTAGTTTATTAATTTCTTTTTTTAATCCAATTTTTTTGATGAAAATGATTAGAATCTTAAATTATTAATCTATATTGATTTAATCTATATGTTTAGAATCTTAGATTACTAATTTAAAGTAATCTATGTTGATCTAATCTAATTTAGCTTGTTTTAGAATTTTCTATCAAAAAACTAACAAGTTGTGCTTTCACTTTTGTGTGTGTACTTGTAGGTTAATTGATAATGGCTTATGAATCCGCTTCTACCCCTACCTCAGCCCCATCCATGCCTACGAGTGGGGAATATGTAGGCACTTGTCCAGCAGGAGCTAGAGATCCTGCTTGGAAATATGCATATGAAGGACCAAAACCTGGAACAATGTATTGCATTAGATGTAAAACTGTATACAGTGGAGGCATCAATTGCCCCAAATACCACCTTGCAGGCATCCCTAGACATGATGCTAAGGAGTGCCTAAACACCAATGACAAAATAAAAAGACAAATGAATGCAATACTTTCGGCTGCAGAAGAAAAAAAGGTGCAAAGAGCAAAGGCAAAAGCGGCAATGCAAGCTGCCATAGCTTCTTCTCAAGGTGTTGCAGTCAACCTTGAGTCACTATCAAATGATGATGATATAGCAGCCAACATAGTGGGATCTCTTCGTGGTCCACGTGTGCGAAGGCAATCGCTACAACCCGCCATCACCTCCATCCATTCGAGTACCTCTAGTAGACTACCAGGGTCAAGATCAACACCTACAGGCACAACCACGAGTTCACACATTGGTGATTTTTTTGTGCCCAGAAACACACCTAGTGCACAACCTTCTTTAGAGGCAACTGGGTGGAATAAGGAGGTGCATGAGCATGCAGATATTGCTTGTGCCGATTTTTGGTACTTTAACAACATCCCTTTCAATGTGGCAAGCTCACCTTACTGGCAAAATTTGGTGACCGCATTGACAGTTGCAGGGAAAGGCTACAAGGCACCTTCGCGCAAAGACTTGAGTGGGACGTTAGTTTATATTCTTTAAGTTTAATTTATGTTTTTTAAGTTTATTTTATGATTAATTTAAGCTATTTTTTTTTTTACAAATTAAAACTGTGTACTTAATTTCACTTTGTACTTGTAGGTTGCTTTCTAATGCAACTGAAAGGGCAAGGGCAGCAATAGAAGAACAAAGAGAAGAATGGAAAAAATATGGCTGCACTATACTTTCTGATGGGTGGACGGATGGAAAAAACCGTACCATCATTAATTTTTTGGTTTCTTGCAAAAATGAGGTGGTGTTCTTGAAATCCGTGGATGCCTCCAGCATAGTAAAAAATGCAGAAAATTTGGCTAGAATGTTGGAGCAAGTGTGCATGGAGGTTGGGCTTGAAAATGTGGTGCAAATCGTAACTGACAATGCAGCAGCATATGTGGCAGCAGGAAGAATCCTCCAAGATAAACACTACACAATTTTTTGGACACCATGTGCTGCCCATGTCCTTGACCTTCTTTTGGAGGACATAGGCAAATTAGATTGGGTCACACCGATTGTAGAGGATGGAAGGAGGATCACTAAATATATCTACAATCACCCTTGGGTTCTCAGCTTGATGAGGGAGCACACCAAAGGGAGAGAATTGGTGAGACCTGGTGTGACAAGGTTTGCAACGGTTTTCTTAACGTTGCAAAGCATTCTTGGTGCTTTGACAGCTTTGAAACAAATGTTTGTGAGTCAAGCATGGGTAGACTCACCTTATTCGAAGAAGCCAGAAGGAGAAAGAGTTCAAAACATTGTCTTCGAGCCCCTCTTTGCACAAAGAGCAACAGAGATTGTGAAGGTAACTTCAAAACTTTGAGTTTGAATCTAAATTCAAATTAAACATTTTTCTTGAAGTTAATGTCTTTCATTGTAAATTTGTAAATTACTAAATTGTAACTCTAATCCTTTTTTGCATTTTTAAATTTTTATTGTAGGTGTCAGAGCCCTTGGTTAGAGTGCTTCGCTTGGTGGATGGGGATCAAACCCCAATGGCGTATCTTTATGAGGCCATGGATAGGGCCAAGGAGGCTATTAAAAGTTATTATAAGGGGGACAGCCTCAAATTTGATCCCATTTGGGAGATTATCGATAGGAGGTGGAACAATCAACTCCACCAACCTATCCATGCAGCAGGGTACTTCTTGAACCCCCGTTTCATCCACTCAGGCACCTATTCAGATCCTACTGGAGAGGTTATGGAGGGCCTCACTACTTGCATGCAGCGGATGACATCCACACCTGATGAGGCAGATTGCATTGTTAATGAATTGCAGAGTTATAGAGAGAAAAGGGGTGCACTCTTCTCTTCAGACCTGGCAAAGAGAGCAGTATCTAGGCTGCCACCAGGTATAAAATTTGAAATTTACAAGTTACAAAAATGAAAAATTGATAATTACAAGTTACAAGTTACAAGTTACAATTTTCTAACTCTTTTTTTGTTTTTTTTGTAGATGTTTGGTGGACACATTGGGGTGGAAAAACCCCAAATCTTCAAAAATTTTCCCTCCGTGTCTTGAGCCAGCCTTGTAGTTCTTCCAATTGTGAGCGCAATTGGAGTTTGTTTGAGGCTATCCACACAAAAAAGAGGAACAAACTCGCTCAAAAACGCCTCAATGACCTTGTTTATGTGCAATATAATCTTCGATTGCGCAGAAGAAAGGTAGAAGAAATATCATATGATGATCCAATTGATTTGGATGAGATAGATCCATACAGTGATTGGACAGGGCGAGGGGAGCAGCCTCCATTGTTTACTGAGGATGAGATTTATGATTTAGAGCGACAGGCAATGGAGGAGGGTGGATTTGCATTCTCATTGGACGACCTTGAGGATGACCCTGAGGAGGAGTCATTGCCAGTGCCACCACCAGCAGCTGCAGGAGGATCTACATCCAGGATGGAGGTTGAGGAGCCACAGGCACAGCAGGAGCAGACTCCTACGATTAGACCCTCTTCTGGTCCCTTACTGAGATCTAGACATGGGAAGAGGAAGATGTGATTCATGTGAATTTGTAAAAACTGAAATATATTAATGTTTATGTAGTATTTACTTTCAGTTTTACAAAAACAATTTGCTATTTTCATTTTGTTTCAAACTATTATCATATCAACGCATTGAGCACTCAGCATTCCACATGAGGATGCTATTTTGTATCCAATTTTCTTTCATATCAATCAAATACTGCTTGTTTCTTATATGTACTCATTTATTGACTCATTGGATGCATCTTATCTTTGAATTTTGCAAAAAAAATGCGTTTTCAGTGAAGTTTAAGCAATATTTTAATTTCCCGAGTTTTTTGCCGAGTTTTTGCCGAGCCGAGTTTTTCGGGCTTGCCGAATACTTGCAATTGGCGAGTTTTCCAACTATGGTCTATTGTACTTGTGTAATATCCACCCCAATCTTTTTCAAAAAACTTCGCCAGTTAGCGTTAGCCAAAATGCAAAGATAAACAACTAAATAAGCAACCCTCCACTTTCTAATCACCCAAATCCCAATGAGGGCAAAGCATATGGTGAGAAGAGGATCTTTGCATTAACTAGAAATCAAGCTAAGTGAAAGGTAAACACCTTCCACTTTTTGATCACCCAGATCTTGATGTGTGCAAGGTGAGAGCATATGGTGGTAAGGCTTACAATAACTGAATTTTTAAGCAACCACTTCTTCAATGGGTTGAGTAAGCAAACCAAGTACATAAAAGGAAATCATCCGCTTATTCAGCAGGAATCACAACAAGTAAATACTTGGCAACAAGCCAGCCAATCAAAGCAAAGTCATCCACTTGTTCAACGGGCATAACATGAAAGCAAATGAAAACTCAACCACTTATTCAACAGCAGTAGCCACCTAGATATTACTTTTTCCTTTATTTATTCCCGAAGGCAAAAAGGAGAAATAAGGGAAAAAAAAAATATTTGTAAAGTTATCTCAAAAATACAATATCATAAGATGACTTTATATTTAATTAATTTAATAATAAAGTGACTAAAATAAAATGTTATATTATAAAGTCACTTGGAGAATAAAATATTATTATGTTCTAGAAGCTTCTTGGAGGTGATTGTGAATTCTTTATAAAGAGCTTGTTGGAGATTAATTGAGATATCTTGAGTTTGCATATACACATACCAGCATTGGTGAAACTTGAATGCTTGAATTGCCTAAGGGTTTGAAGACTCTAAGGTACCAATTTCAATTGTGAAATATCAATCCTAGCTGGAGTTGAGAGAGGGAGATAATTCAGTCTTCTTCATTGGTGCAAAATTCAGAATTGGTGAAACTTGAATGCTTGAATTGCCTGAGGGTTTGAAGACTATAAGGTACCAATTTTAATTGTGAAATATCAATCCTAGCTGGAGTTGAGAGAGGGAGATAATTCAGTCTTCTTCATTGGTGCAAAATTTTGTGGCCAAGCGCCAAATTTTGGAGATTCAATTTGAGGGTCATTTGCAGTTTGTGAAGAGATTTTTGCAGCATAGAAGCCATTCAATTTCGTGGACAAGAAGAACAAGGTGCAATTAAAGAATTGATTCGATTTCTTATTTCTGGCTGCCATAAATTTGTGGGGACTTTGGAAGGCTGGGCGCTCATGAAAGGTGATGCGATTTTGGACTAAGAGGCCAAATAAAATCGGAGTATGCTCTTGAAGGTTTCGCTGGGCATCCAAGAGTCTGATCAAAGCATTGAGAAATCTGTGGATGGCGTCTTCTTGAAGGATCGAGCATTTTCTTGGTGACTACCACTTTATACCAGGTTCCATATATGCATATGTATTTGCATTGGAATGTCAATAAGCTAAAGTAGTTATTTGCTGTCTTAAACAGTGAATTGATATTGCAAATTTCAGTTAATTGTGCATAGCTCAGTCGCTGTCCTGAGGCAGCATTATTGCATTGTAATCTTCTGTCAATTCTAGTCAATTCGATGTAAGAAAAAGGCATGTTACTGCATATAAATGAAGTCTGATATTGGTGTCAATTATAGCATTGTAGTCTCATTTGCAAATATCAAATCAAGGAGTTGAAGTTGGCTGCAAATTGTTTGTCATAATGTCAAGTTGCTGTACCTTCATATCAGCTTAAGTAGTTGCATGCCAAATGTTTGTTAAAATGCCTATTAGTTGTAGTTGCCATTTTCAGTCATTTATATTCATTTGAAAATACAAAAACAGCTTGCATATCATTCCTAATTCATTAGTAGTCATCTTGCATTATTAGAAAAGCATTCAAACAGCATTTGCATCAATCAAAACCAAAAATAAACAAACTGAAAACCATTACCAGCAAGACAGTAGGTTGCAAGACAAGTGTTTGTCAAAAATTCCTAAGGCAGAAATTTAGGGGTTTATGATCAAATTTGCCAAAGCACTTTACAGCAAGGCAGTGGTAAGGCTTACAATAACTTAATTTTTAAGCAACTACTTCTTCAGTGGGGTGAGTAAGCAAACCAAGTACATGAAAGGAAATCATCCGCTTACTCAGTAGGAATTACAACAAGTAAAAACTTGGCAATAAACCAGCCAATCAGAGAAAAGTCATCCACTTGTTCAACGGGCATAACATGAAAGCAAATGAAAACTCAACCACTTATTCAGCAGGAGTAGTATGTAACATAAAGAAGCTCAACCACTTATTCAGCAGGAGCACCACTTGTTCAATGGGGTGAGTATCAAAGAAAATACAAGAGTAAACACCAATGGTACTACCAATGGTGTTACAATCAGCTCATTAAGAAAATGCTTCAGAATTACATATGCTGCTGTTATGATAAAAAAATGTCAAGAATATGAAGCATATCTCCCCCAAAAGACGCTATAATTGTTAGAATATTATATTTTTATGATGTTTAATAGTCAATATTATTTTGTATTGTATTAGTTTAGTTTTATATACTGTTTCTATAGTATCAGGTAGGTTGAGTTGGTCATTTCATTAAATAACTACAATCTTCTATATTTTCTTTATATTGTAATCTTTTTCATGTTAATAGATAGAATGTTTTTACCATTCACATGGTATCAGAGCCCTAAAATAAAATTTGTTTTTCTAAAAATTTCGAAAGGAATGTTTTTGGCTTTGAATGACAAATTTTTTGTTTGTGCCCTGTGAAGAGGATTCTTCTGCAATTTTTGTGGGTGATATTCTAAAAATCACGGGCTTGAAAAAACGCGTTTTTACTTGCTTTGGCCACATGTTTTTTGTGTCTCTACTGAGTGCCACGACTAGGGTTTTCGAAAATATTTGGGCGCGACTTTGTTCATGATTTGGGCTTGATTTCTTCCTACTCCTGGCTGCGATTTCTCCAGTTGTTGGGCCGTGTTTTTCTTTTTGTTTGTTGGTGGTGATTTTCTTCTTCTTCTGGGTGCAACTTCTTTCTAAGTTCTGGGTAGACTTTAAACGCGATTTTCAAGCATTTTTTTTTTTGAGCATGTTTTGCTTTCGCGTGTTCATCAACTCGCGTTTTTTTAAGGGATTTGTAGTGCAATTTGTATTCATTTTGTGCACCGCTTTTTCTTCTTAGTGCCTGCGTCGGCCCCTAGTGTGCTCGTTTTTTTTGTTTTGAGAACTCTATGACCTCCATTATCACCTGCGACTGTTCTTGACCAGGGTTTTGTCTGAAATAAACTCTTTGTATTTTGCCATTTCGTGAAGCTGCATTGTTCTTTGTTTCTGGTGCTGCATTTTGACGGCTAGGGTTCCTAAGCATTTCGACTAGGGTTTTGACCCTTCGTTTCAGATCAGAAAAAAAAAAAATCGATTGCAGATTCCTTCTGGGTTTTCTGAGATCTCAACTAGGTTGTCGTTAGATTTTTCTAAGTGTCTCGAAGTTCATGCCTCGAAATTTGTGCAAATGGGTGCTAACGAAATTTTCTAGGTATTCAAAAAAAAATTTGGGTTTTCAGCAACATTTTTAGGGTATTCTTCAAATCTTCTGGGTTTTGTCTTCAAAGTGCCTTGAAATTTGTGCTAGGGTTTCTGCTTTGAATTTGTGATGTTTCTGTTTCCATTTTGCCTTCACCAGTTTGACCTCAATGTATGTGATGGCATCTCTAACAAATATAATGCTCAAAAGCAGACAAAAGTTCAATGGGAAGAATTACAACACCTGAAAGCAACGCATGATTACAATCTTTGAATATCGTTGCCTCAATCAGGTCGTTTTGGGGAACTCAACTCGTCCCACTGTAGCTAGAAAGGACCATGACAAATGGGATGAACGCAACCAGGAAGCCATCATGCTCATGAAACTCTCAATCACAGATGAGCAGCTACCTCAGGTACCGTCTGGCAAAACTGCTGCGGAAATTTGGGATCATTTGAAGGCACTTCATGAAACCTCCGACAAGAACAGAGCGTTCTTTCTCAAGAACATTCTTTTTTCCATCATGATGGATGAGAAAATGTCCTTACAAGAACATATGACAAAGATTAAGGACATTCATGATCAGTTGCAGGCGATTGTTTGCACAATGGAGGAAGAGGACATGGTCATCATTACTTTGAAGAGTTTGCCAAAATCTTATGAGCATTTGATTGAAACGCTCAATATTACTTCAACAAATGTTGACTTGAAGTTTCTAGACTTGTGTAACAAGCTTCTACAACAGGATCGTTGGAGACAGCAGTTTGGAAGCAGTACCACTTCCACCTCCACAAAGCAAGTGTTCTTTGCCAAATCTTCTGCTAAGAACAAAGAGAAGGCGCAAACTTCTCAGCTGAAAAGCTCTAGTTCTTCTCAGGACAGTGTTGATTGCGTTTTATGACACAACAAACATTTTAGAACAAAGTGTCACAGACGCTCTATTCTCTCTTGAAAAACTACTTCCTATGCTAAGATTGCAAGTGAGGTCATAGGGTAATTCCAATGTTTAAGATGAACGCGGATAGGCTCTGTGGTATGGATGTGATTTGCTGTGGGCACAAGTAAGATTTTGCAAGTTATTCGAAAAAGCAGAGACATAAATGCAGTACCATTTTGGATTTTTTGATTTATATAAAAAAAGTGAAAAAAGATTTAGGGTTTAGAGACTTTTATGCTACTCCTAAGAAATCAAGAGAAGACGAAGACTAAGTGAAACCAAATAAACCATACTCTGTTTCGCCACGTTCAACGACAACTACGCAGAGCAAGTGCAATCTTCTAGGAATGTGCTTGTGATTTTCACGTGATAAATAATTGCCATCAGATCGAACAACAATTATTAAAACAGAAGTTAAGCATCCACAGTAAAGCTCAGTCTAACTTTGCACATTGAGTGAAATCATCCACCCAAAGAAAGTATGAGCTCGGTTTCACTAATCTTCGTTATCAATCAATCACTCTTCTAACATACATTTTAATTCAAATCTGCTAAGCGAGAGAGAAAATATGCGACCATGCAACTATTCAACAATCAAGTACTCAAAGCACCTCATGCATTTGAACTTCATTATCAAAGTAGCTTTTTCACAACAATCTCATAAGAACTCTCTCTTTATTTCTACAATCTATCTATCTCAAATCTGCTCTAACTTCTTAATGAATATCTAACTTCTAAGAATCTAACTATATCTAATGAATTTCTAATGAAAATGAGAGAGTGAGGGGGGGGGTTTATATAGTTTTCAAGATTACAAAGAACAGCCGAGATTGATTCAAGATCAATGGCCAAGATTGAATAGAACAAAACCCTAATTAGGGTTTCCAAAACCACAATCAGTTAACTGAAGAGAACACTAGACAACTGGAGTGTCATCCTTATCCACTTGTGCAGCCTCACGTTCGGCGAACCTGGACACTATCAGGTCGACCTCCTCCATAGCAATGTCGGGCAGCACGCTGATGTTGTACTCCAGCAAATCCAAGTTCTCGGCACATTCTGCAAACATAGTCGCCCATTCTAGTTCCTGCAACAAGAAAGATCTTCTGATAGCCATGAAGTCGAATATTTTGGTGAAGCCTTCTTTCATAATTGGCCCAGTGGTGGGAAAAACTTTCTGTACTTGCTCCTTCAGAATCCTCGGCCGCAAGTGTTTCCTTCGGACAATCTCCTTGTCTAGCATATCTGCAGCCATCTCATAGATTTTACTTTGAATTTCTTTTACTTGTTCTTCAACTCTACCACCATCCTGCTTCACCCTTTCAAGAACTCCTCTCCTTGAGATCAAAGCATAGTACCATCCGTTGAAGTCATAAGCTGCTCCAGCTTCGATAACCTTGTCTTCAATCAACCTTTGCTTTGAGATGCCCTTCAGTTCCCGGATGCATGGGATGATCCGGCTCTGAATATCCTCAAGACTACTCCATGACTCTGCAAGATCTGCAACTCGTGAAAGCATGAAGGAAACCTGTTCATTCACTTGCACCAACTTTTCTACAAATACCAACGCCTCTTCTTTCCTTCCAACCATCCAGTCTTTAGCCTCCCTCGCTGTTGTCAACTCCTCTTCAAAGTTCGCACTTGGTTCTTGTGAGGCATTTGGAGGTAAAGGCGCCACTTGTTCACCTTCGTTTAGTGGCTTGGTCAGGTGCTGGATATAATCTTTTAGGCGTTGAATTTCTTTCTTATACTCTTTCTTCTTGGCAACTTCTTTTTCTAATCTAGCCTTGATGGTGGACATGGAATTATCCAAGTCCTCGACTTCCTGCCCTTTTGATGTCGGACCCATGTCGATGGTCGTGATAGCATATTCCTCAGGGGCAATCTCATCTTGAAACTTGTCGGTTGTAGGCACTGCAATTTGCACCGTACGATTTCCAGCTTCATCTCTCTGGATGGTTGAGAACTTCTTGGCCTTCTTCCTCGGGGCAGTTTGCTCTAATCTTGCCAAAAAATCTGTGTCATTGTCCTTGTTGTACCCAAACCAAATTTTTTGCTTCATCAAGGCATTTTGCATTTAAAAGTCTAAATCTTGCTAAAATGTTGTAGAACACAGTTTTGGGCAATATCAAGCATGGAGTTTTTGTCAATATTTTGTCAATCAAAGTCAGTTTTATTGGTCAGAACCGAAGCAGAGACTCAAAATGAAGATCTTCGCGATGGAGAAGCATCTCACGACGACATTCCATATTGCAGACGGTCATTTCAATGATCGAAACAAAGTTTTCAATGATCAAATCATGAAGATTTCTCAGGAAAAGCCCAAAAGCGCAAGTATAGCTCAGGGGCGCATAGCTTGTTGGAGGTCAAGATTCTGGTTAAAATGCTCAAGCATACAGTCAATCTCTTCAGAACTAGTCTGGCTATCCGTCGAGCTATCCGTCGAGCTATGCAGCGAAGCATTCCGAGACTCACAACTCCGGTTATCGGCGACAGAAGTTAAAATCCCTAAATTTTAGGAGGTGAGAAATTTGCTCTTTTCAGGCAAAAGCGCGCCTCTAGCCTGAGGGCGCCCATCTCAAGGAAGGGGTAAATCTCGACAGTTTCATTGCCGGATGCAGTCAATCCGTTCACAACTAGTCTGCTTATCCGACAAGATATCAAGTGTAGTCATCCGACTCTCAGAGTTCAGGCGGCAGTCATCCAAAGATCAGCTTAAAATGGAGTTTTCATGTTTCTGAGCTTCTCCGTTTATGCCCAGTGCAAGTACAGGCCAGGGGCGCTGGTTTAAAGGACCCTCCAGATGTCAAAATTCGTAGACAGAGTCTTCATAACATCAGTAGTATTCTAGCCTAGCTCCGCGATGCATCATTCAGCTTGTCGATCCGACGATCCTGGTGGTCGTGGCAGAGATTCTACCGAGCACGTAATTTTACGGGCGAACCAACAAATGGTTTTCAGTGCATTTTCATAGTCTTAAGGCGCCTAGCCTTTAGGCTGGTCAGATGAGTCCGTTCGCGTTCGAAGTCTTCACGGCTATTGAGCGTTATCATTTTATCTTTCCAACGAGCACAGTTGTCAGCCTTCGGGATTTGGCAGTCGCTCGTGCGTGAGGTCTTTGGTGTAATACTGCAAAGTGACGATGTCTGGAAAATGGCCGAGTCTGGGAGCGGTAATCTTAAATAAAATACGCACTGGAATTTTTGAGGTCTTAGAAGCAGTTTTCTTGCTTCGTCACCTCTAATGACTTCTCTTGTAGGCCCTTCTGGTTGTCCGTTAAAACAGATACTACCTGAATCGGGTCATCCCAGCTCCAAATATTAGCGGTCAAAGTAGGGTACTTGGATGAACGTTCAACTTTCGTAAAAATGACAAAAGTGCAACCATGACCCAGGGGCGCTTTTACTTTTGAGGCCCTTAACACAGCTTTCAGGTGTCTTACATACAGTCGTTGCATGCAGAATATCTCCAGTCATGCAATGAGCTTCGTCTCATGTCAGCAGGGTTCACCGTTCACCGTCTGCAGCCGTTTGAAGCATCAGATGGCAGTTTAGGAAAATGGCCAAGTCTGGAACCCGTAAAGCAATTTAATCAGGGGCACCTAATTTTTCAGGGTGTTAAACGATGGATTTTGCAGTAGTGTCTCCCAGTAGACATTTCTTCCTTGTTCACTAGGCTTTCCGATGAATTCTCCAGCTCAGTCCCAGCATCATCCGGTCACTCAGAAATCAGTGTTGAAATTGGCCAGTCGTGACTTTGCTGTCAGCTATAAAATAGGAAGTTAATAAAAAGTGCAATATCTTGAGCAAATGGACGCCTATATGCTCAAAAGATGACTTTTCGGAATCGGTGAAGTCCAACGGTGAAGCCTAAAGCTTCATTCAATTGTCAACTGAAGTTTCAAATATTTTGCATATTTTAGCATTGAGTGGCGATTTCCATTTTTGGCGCCTTTGCTATTTGCATGATAAATATTTTATTATTTATTTTAATCCAAACTTCCAGTCAGTGGCAATTCAACTGAAATGGGCCAATCAGAGATCTTCTATTCTTGTCAGGGTTTTGAAGTATTGCAGTTGCTCAATTGGTGCGAATTTCATCTTCTTTAAGCATGGCGCCATCATTTGTAATTCACAGAGCTTTCAATAGAAATTCGTATTTCTCAAGAGAAAATCCAATCTTAAGAGAAGTTCGTATTTTTCAAAGAGAGATTCATATCTTCAAAGGGAAATCGAATTTTATATATTTTCAAAGCAAATTTAAAGCAAAATTCGTTTTTCTTCAAGGCAAAGGCGTATTTTCAAGCAAAATACGTTTTTCTTCATTCAAAGGCATATTTTCAAGGGAGATTCATATTTCTCAAGCAAAGGCAAATTTCTGATCTATTTCCAAAGGCGATTTCTCCAATCACATTCTTTTGCAGGTTAAAGTTCACAATTGTCAGCAATTTGAAGAATTTAAGGGCGATTTTCATTGAAGAAGAGCATACAAAAAACGTCTTTTTCCTCCTTGATTCTCAAATTTCTCTCAGTATACAATTCGCATGTTCCTGAAATTGGCAATTTAGACAAGTCTCAACATCTGGATCATTTTCATATAGCTTCCTCGAATTAAAATCGTGCGTTTGATTTTTCAGGAATTTTTAACTTCAGAACATTCGTTCTTGAGTTTCTAAATTTCTCAACTGAAAAGTCTTTGCATGGTCGAGTAGAAGTCATATTTTCGCATTTCTGACGTTCTGGGTTGTCTTAGAATCTTTTTCTGGACAAAACCCATATCTCATATTTTTCGCTGAAAATTGCGCTTCGATAGGCTATTTTTACCCTCAGTAGGCTATTTTTAGCTTTCCAGAAAAGTTATCAGAATATAGTCATGTTCACAGTCAACAGGCGAGTTTTTCAGAGTACAATACACACAGAGTGAATTCAAGACCAAATCGGTTTTAATTCATAACTTCATCACAAAAGCTGAGACCGATTTGTATCAAGCTGCAGAAGAGATGTTGGCTAACACTTCAGTTACGGAGCCGCCAAAGTTGCCAGTCAGTGAAATGCTGGTTGAGTGTGCAAAGATTGCAAAGATTGCTCAAGTTGCTGACATTCAGATGCTGATGCAGTTGACAGCCTCGTTGAGGGATTGGTTGCTCGATATCACAACCAGTAGACTTCAGTTTCTCACCTCTCAGGATAGACATTATACACAGGAGTTAACTTGGCGTTACCCTTTCAAGTTAACTGGCTGTCTCACCTCATGCATATCTATTCTGAGATTCATCTTGTTTACTTGGAGTTTCATTTAGGGTTTTTTGTTAACGATGGTAGTCTTCCAGTTAACTTGCTTTCAATAAGGACGTGCATGCTCGCACAGTAGTCCATTTTTAGATTAGATGTTTCAGTTAAACTGAGGGTAGTTGCTTGATTATTTGTATAGTTACTTAATTAGGGTTTGGCGCATGATTTGCATGCATTGCAATAATGTAGATGACACAAGGTGATTTTAGGGTTCCCTACACCTTGATGTATATAAATAAGAGCTTATGCTCATTTGTAAATAACTTTTGCTTGAGAGAGAAATATATGCTGCGCCTACCTTGCCCTCAATATTGCTCTTTTGGTATTTGTTCATGTGTCTTCGCTATTATGATTAATTGTTATGCCACATAGGGTTTCAAGAGATTGTAATGGTGGATTCTTTCCTTAGTTTAGATAAATCTGTTTGAACATCTTTATCATTAAGATCAATTGTTATGCCACATAGGGTTTCAAGAGATTGAGATGATAAATTGTTTTGTGTTAATTTACCATTGTGATCAATCGTTATGCCACATAGGGTTTCGAGAAATTACGGTGATAAATCTGTTTTGTGAATCTTTATCATTATAGTCAAAGGTTATGCCACATAGGGTTTCGTGAGGTTGTGATGATAAAGGCTGTTTTGTGAAGACTTTACTATTTCGATCAAGTGTTATGCCACACAGGGTTCCATAAGGTTGTCTTGGTAAATTCTTAAATCTGTTTTGTGCCCAATAAGCTTGTTTAGATTGAGATGATAGTTGCGCCACCTTGCCTTCAAGTAGAGAATCTAAACTCGTTTATCGTCCAATAGTCATCCCTGCTCCATTTCCTCATGCTCTGTTTTCTTGAGGAAACTGGATAGATTTAAAGTAGTTAGCTTAGTTGTAGTTAATGATCTGCGAAACCAGAAAATCCTTAGCTGCAACGTTCTTGGTTTTCTTAACCTTGTGCCTCTTCCAACTGAGAACAAAAAGATAGGACTTAGATTACTTTTCTTTTCCATGCATTCCAGCACAACCAGGGAAGGGAGCTTCCCCTCCTAATTTGAAGAGCACTCATTGCGTAGTGTACATAGCTGTCCGTACAAACCTGCACTCCAGAGGTGTTAGATTTTACGCCAACAGTCCTCCTCAGGGACCTCCACTAGCGCTTTTCTTTTCAGTCTTTCTCTCAGCCACTCTGGTACTGTTGGCTGTTCAATTTCGTCCTGTTGATTTTGGACGTCTTGCATGTCCTGTACTTCCTGTTCTTCCTGAATTTCTGGCATACTTTGAATTTCTTGGACTAACTGCATATCCTGGATTTCCTAGACGGATGGGTCCTCTTGAATGCCTTTGAGGGCGGAAATCATTCCTTCCTCGAATTCTCCGTCCATAAGGTCTGTATCATTATCCGATTCTAAAATTTTTGTGCTTGCTGGAGAAGGTTGATCATCATCCTCTATTTGGATTGGCTCTACATTTTCAACTGGAGAAGGGATCCAGGCATTTTCTAAAGATTCTCTATCCAAGGCAAGCATCTCTTCTATGTTCCTGGAAGTGGCCGACTGAAGGGGTTTAGACTTGTGCTTCTTTCGAGAAGGGCCTTCATCTATATCTTTACCCTTGTCTTTTATTGCAGATTTATCGGCTTCTTTCCTCTTCTTTGAGTTGGCAGCATTTGTTGGTCCATCTCCACGAGAAGCACCGGCGTTCGAAGAACATGACTCGGTATCGCCCATCAACTCGTAGGTAAATTGCACATTTCTCTGTTTTAGGACCTCTACTTGACGATCTATCCACCACTGAGAGTATTTGAAAACAGGGCGCATCAAAGTGGCTAGGTCACCCATCTCAGGCTCAAACCATTTTATAGGTGGAAGCGGCTCATTCTCCTTGAAGCCTGGCTGCACATATATTCCATCATCTTGCAGTTGGTCAGGTACTTTGAAGAGCTCTGTTGCCCTTATCATGCTCAATGGCAACCTTGACCACAACCTTCTTCTTACGTCATATTCATCTGCTGCGTTGGCCCAGAAGTCCTCTAAGTCAACCCGATGTTTGTATCTTTCTCCGTCCACTGTTTTGATGTGCTGGAGCGGATCGAAGTTGTTCCTGGCTTTATATGAGATGAAAGGATATTGTTGAATCTCCAGTCGAGCAACCTCTGCTGCTTGTGCTGTCGGGCATGACTCCTCCATGTTGCCGATGAAAAAACGGAAAGGTAACAACAGCTTTTTGCTTAGGCCTTTGGATATTCTGATACATTTCTAATTGTCTTAGCACTTCCAACAATACCATCCTGTTAGTCGGATAGACAGGCAGCCTATAAGGATTTCCGGAAAATCCTTGGATTCTGATGTAGGTGAACTTAGGATACTGAATGAACCAGAATCCATACCGACTGATTAGGCTCTTGGCTTCGTGTGAGAGTCTTTGGTGTGTTCCGCCCTGAAGAAGCCGGGTGATATACATCAAAAATGCATCGTGAGCTCTCCTGAAATGAGACTTCTCTTTTAGCTGCAGCTGCGGATAGCAGTCGTAGACTTTGAATTTCCCCTCGCCGTTGCCAACCACGCCTTTGCATGTCAAGCCAGGATATTTATAATATCTCGCAAGTGAATATACAATGTATGAGCTCATGTGGAAAATTTTGGTCTTCTCAAAGTTGACCAACTGTTCGTGCAAGCTGTCACTAATCATCCTGGACCAATTGAACATCTTGACTCCAGTGATTATCTCATCAATAAAATAGTACATCCAATCTTCGAAAGGAGCACCGTGGGCACTGCCTACCATTCTGTTAAGTAGCAGAACAATATCACCATATTCCTCTTTGAAGTGGGTTCTGATCAATTTTTTCGGCATCTTGCTTGCAGTAGGCTTTGGTTTTAATAACCAATTCTTGTTTATGTTGGATGCACAGAGATCCTTCTGACTTTGATAAAGTTTGAGTGCATCTTGCTTGGTGCGATAGGATGTTCGGTTGTACACTGGAATGCCAAAAGTCTCCTGGATTGCCGGCTCGGACAAGTAGGCAAGGATCCTTCCGTCAAGAGCTTCTATCTGTCTGTCTTGTGCGTTGTAGTGTAGTGCGCATTCTGCCATCAGCTCAGGACATTCTTTTGCTGGTGGAAATCCAGCTGCATGGACGATTCCGTTGCGCATCATCCTCATGGCGATTGGTGTAGGCAGACGTCCGTCAGTCCCGTACATTCTCTTCCGAAAGTCCTCAAGATCAACGTGGCCAAGATCAGTGTCTAGAACGTGCTCCCATTTGGACTTGATCTTTGATTGTGTTTGCACACCTTTGCTTGCAAACTTCATCTTGGCTGCTTCGAAAAATAGATCTGCAAGAGAAGGAAGAAAGAAATAATCAGAATTCGACATTTAAATCAGTTTGAAAGAACATTCCAGCTGATAATCAGATTGGACTTCGCGAAAAATAACAAGCTGGAAAGAAAATAAATGGTGAAGTATCATGTTAACATGAAATGGACAAAACAAATCTGCCTTGTGACTTCTTGGAGACGTGATCACGATCACAATGCAAGCTGATAACAGAATATTTCCTTCACTTTGCTGTGAATTTCTTCAACCTTTTGCCTTAAACAATTCTCTTCTCACAACTTTTCTTCTCAAAATCGAGTGATTGCACAAATGAAAAACGAAATCACTTATAGAAGTGAGAGGGTCGATCATTTTAGTAAATTTGCAATGTTTCCTTTGAATCAAGTTCGAACTCATCTTTCACTTTGCTTTCGTATGGCAAGTTCTATCCTCAATTGAAATATTCCGAGCCAATTTTTTTTCCATTTTTTCAATTTACAAATTACAAAGCAGTGCACCCGTTAAGGTTAGAGAATAAACCAAAACGTGCAAGAAAGCAACTCTAACCAGAATGGCGCCGATGATGGCGAGCATTGGTCAGAGGATCTAAAACAAACTGCTTATGCTGTAACTCTAACCAGTATGGCGCCGATGATGGCGAGCATTGGTCAGAGGGTCTTCTATTCTAAATGCAGAAAAGAACTCAACGTCAAGTATGTGCTACCCAATCCAATGCGGAGTGAGGGGCGACCATATGACGGAGTGATTACAGAAAGCAAAGCTTGAAATGAAATGCTGAAAGCTGAAACTACTCAACACCCAGAATGTGCTTGCTCACCCAGAATGGGAAGTAGCTACCATAGGGCGGAGTTATAACTATTTCAAACTAGTACTGAAAGCAAGAACGAGTATTACAAATAATGACAATGCAATATTAAAGAATACTGGTCAGTACTACTGCCAGTTTACAATATATAATTATTGCCTGCAATGTCAAGATATCAGATTCCTTTCAATTGGTGCATTCAACAATAAATCTGCTTCAAGCTTTTAAGTAAACCACAATGCCAAACCCAAATCAGAAGATGCAGATTTCTCGGACTGTCAAAATCAGATCTGCACTTTTTATCATATAACCAGCAGCTTGCAATATGTTAAACAACACCCTGCTTTCGATACAACCAGAGAAGTAAATAGAGATGCAACAACGAAGATGTCTTCCACAAGCCTTAAGGATTCCCTAACACCAATCCCAAAGAAAATGCAGATTTCTTTAATCTGATTTAACAGACCTGCAGCTTAATGTATCAAACCAGCACCCTTTAAACTCACTAAAATGCACTTATCTCTCTCGTTACTAACTCTATTGACTTGAAAACAAATGCATAACACCCTTAGGGAGGAGGCGACCAAACTTGGACCACAGAACTTCACCCAAACCTTGAATCTTTTAAAAGACACAAATCCCAAGAAAAGGAAATGGTACGGCCCAGCTGAAGAATTCAACTTGGCATTAAAAATTCAATACACAACATTAAGATCTATAAATTGGAGAAAATGAACGCTCCTTACAAACTTAAAGATTGATGCAATACCCAGAACTAGCATTTTTGTGTTTTTTGAGATATGAGTAAAAACATGCAATCTGCTGTATTAAATGAAGCTAAAATGCTGCAACACTAAAATGCCCAAAACAGATTTGACAATGCAAATAACTAAACACAATGCACGAGCTAAATGCAACTCACAGATACAAAATCACCACTAGATGTTGTCTTTCAAACACGAAGCGATGCCCAAGCTAGGAGGCCTTCATTCCTCGAAGCAGTCCCAGAGCCAATTCGGCAGCATAACAGTATAGTCGTCCAAAGATGAAGAAATGATGCACAAGACTCCTTTTTATAAGTTCCGTTTGACTTCACGAAACCCTAAAATCCAACTCAAGCTCAAACCCTAACTTTTCCTTCAATAAGGCGTCCTTTTCACCTTTAGCTCAATAATCATATTTTAATTAAAACATCACCTTGATAAATGCGCCCACATTAATTTCCTTTGACTTTGGAAAATTCACCAAATATTAATTATAACCTTAATGAAGGCGCCACCCTTTGAGTCCACCTTTTAAAACGACATTAAGTCATTCGACTAGGCCAAGGTGATAAAATAACATTTTAATTATAATGTTATTTTTAAGTGAAATGAGCTCGACTTCCCAGAACTGCATTCTGAAGCCCGAAACTGAATACGCCACTTGAATCAACTGAAGGGGAAAGTCAACTGCCTGATACCATCCTGATTACTGCCAAAAATAGAATTTACTAAAAATAGTAAATTCCAAAAAGTGCTCTGAATGCCGAGATGAACATACCACTGCGAAGCCCTCTGAAAACCCAGAAGGAATCCGCCATTGAATCCACCATCTCTGAACAACAACCTCCTCAAAAATAGGAAACCCTAATTTATCTTCCGACTAGCCTTCGGGTTTCCAGAAAAAAGGCCAACGGTCACAAGAACAATCAGGTTTGAGAAGGGGACATTACATCAATAATCTCGTCCGGGAAAGTTTCTAATTTCATTCACAGTCCAACAAAACTCTTTTTCTCTCTTTCCAATTTCGAAATTTTCAAGACTTATCTCTTTTTTGGTGTTGGAAAATAAATGATTAAAATAATTAAAATAATTATTTTATGTGTCCGTTCCAACCCGTTCGTTTTATTGGCAAATAATTTTTTGATTTTTGAAAATTTCCTTGCCAATGCCTTAGGCGAATTTTCATCTTTGTCCAATTTTTCTCACCAAAATTTCTAGCATCCAATTTGGTTTGGCCATGATTTTTAATCGTTTTTCCAAAATTGTTTGGCCATAAATATTTCTCGTCCAAAATTCTTCTAGCCACATCCAACTTTTTCCTAGCCACGTCCAATTTTTCTCTAGCCATGAATTGTCTCTTGTCCAAAATTCTTTCGCCATGTCCGATTTTATTTGGCCATTTGCTTGATTTTTTTTTTCAATTTATCTTGCCAAGTCCAATTTTATTTTGTCCATTTGCTTGATCTTTCCACCATTTTCCTAGCCATGGCGAAGATTTTCCTTAGTCACTTTGATACTTGGACATATTTCCTAAGTGCCATGCATATTTTAATTTTCCAAAGGTTTAGACTTTGGCAAATTTTTAATTTTTTTTTTTTTCTTTCTAAGCATGGCGGACTTTGTCAATAATTTGGCCACCTTCATCTTTGCCTTGGTTATGCCTTAGCCAAATTTCTGTTTTGCTCAAGGGGCGGACTTTGCTTAATAGCTTGCCATACATAGGGCGGACTTCATGGTTTTCATTGCTACTTTCCTTTTTGACTTGGGCAGACTTCATCACATCTTTGGCCATTGTCTAAAGCTTAAGGCGGACTTCCTTTAATTTGTTGCCACTTGACTTCTTTTGGTGGGCGGACTTGGCTCTTTTGCTTGCCATCTAACACTTAACCAAGGGCGGACTTCCTCATCTTGGTTGCCACTTCCTCTTTGACTAAGGCGGACTTCATGAGATGTTTGGCCATTGGCACCAGGCGGACTTTGGCTTGTCACCAGCCATTGCATACTTTGGAGGGCGGACTTCCTAGTTTTAATTGCCATTGGACAGTTATCTTAGGGGCGGACTTGGTTGATGGTCTGGCCACTGCCTCATTTGACTTGGACATTTCCAAGGGCGGGCTTCAGCTTGTGTCTGTCCATTTGATGCTTTGACAGGGGCGGACTTCATTGCTTTGTTGGCCATTGCTCAGATTTTTATGCCATTGATACTTGACTTAGAGCGGATTTGCTCAGATCTGTTGCCATTCATTGCTTGGCTGAAGCTTCACCACTGACTGTGAGCTGAAAGTCTTCCATACTTAGGCGAATATCTCAGTTTTCTCCATGAATAAATGTTCAGTTTTGCCCAGATTTCTCATGAATTTCCAGATTCTCCATGAATGTTCAGTCATTATCTCAGATTTCTGATGAGTTTCTCAGATTTTTCCATGAATTGCTCGGATTTCTTGACTGGTTCGTCAAATTTTCAACCATTTTAGTGCTCTTTACCAGATTTCTCTGTGATTTTCCAGAATTTTTTCACCATTTTTGAACAAATTTTCCAGATATTTGAACTTTTTATGTGATTTTCCAGAATTTTACCAAAATTTCAAAAAATCTTCGAATCGATTTTCTGAGAGTTTCGTTGATCTTTTCGAACTTCTGAGTGGATTTTCGAAACTCATGACCCTTCTAAAAATAGAAACTTTCTAAAAATAGAAATTTTCCAAAAATAGCAACTTTCCAAAAATAGACCCTAAAAAATAGGGATCCCAGAATTGCCCAAAAGTGCCAAAAAAGTGGGTCCTAAAAAATAGGGGGCCGGGGTGAAAACCCTAAAAACTTTGAGGTGTCGAATTGGCTGAAACGACAGTCGATCTTCGTCTCTCAGGTCTTCTAAGCACGATGGTGACGTTTATTCAGTGATCCAGGCTAAAATTCATTGACTTGACTCGGCGACCGTTCAAAATTCAGACTCAAAACCCCCAGACGAAGAAGCGAGCAAAAGCGAAAAACCCAAAAAGGCAAAAAGGTCCCATTTGCAATGGGGGAGTGTTTAGGTCACAGAGACAGCAAGAGGAAAAAGAACGTTCAGTGCAATTATTGCCATAAATATGGTCACATGAAGGTTGACTATCGCATTCGGTTGGCTTCTAAACAAAAGAAGCAGGGAGGGTCTCAACAAAAGGCAAATGTTGTGGAGCACACAGAGCAGAAAGAATCTGCATTCTATGCTTTTATGGCCAAGCGAACAACAGATCCAAAACAATCTTCTACCTAGTATATTGATTTTGGGGCTTTGCAGCATTTTACTCATCATCGGGATTGCTTCACAAAATTCGAACCATTCTCTGATTCTATCATTTTTGGAGGAGGCGAAGAGTACAAAGTTGTTGGTAAGGGCACTGTCCAGATTCACTCAGGAGGAAGAAATTTACACTTTCTTCATGTTTACTATGTTCCAAGCATGGAATATAACCTTCTCTTAGTCAGTTAGATCATGCAGTATTCTCCCCAGTTGGATGTTGTTTTCAATTCGTCCACCTGTAGCATTGTTGATAGGGAGAATTGTACTACAATCACTATGGGACTTGAGGATCATGGTTTGTATAGACTTGCTAATTCCGGTGATTCTCAAGAGCACGCTCTAGCAGCCAGGAGTACTTCCATCAGCAAACTTTGGCATCAGCATTATGGGCACTTGAATGTGCACTATCTCTCTCAAATGTCTCGAGAGGGTTTGGTTGCTAGTCTACCTAAGATCCAAACTAAAAATCATGGAGTTTGTGGAGCCTGTCAAGCTAGGAAGCAACATCGGACACCATTCTCGAATGGTGATTCTTGGCGAGCCTCCAAGGTCCTTCAATTGGTTCATGTTGATGTATGTGGACCAATGAACACTCCATTTGTTATTGAGTCCAAGTACTTTTTATTATTTGTTGATGATTTCAGTCGAAAAATGTGGGTGTTTTTTTTGAAACATAAATCAGATGTGTTCAGTACATTTCAGCAGTTTAAGGCCTCAGGTTGAGAAGGAATCAAGTTCTCAAATTGTTACTCTAAGGTCAGATAATGGGGGGGAGTTTTGTTCAGCTGACTTCTCTTATTTTGTGCTACACATGGCATTAAGCGCCAACTCACCACACCATACACCCCTCAGCAGAATGGTGTCGTTGAACGTAGGAATCACACCATTACTGAAATGGCTCATTCTATGCTGGAGTATAGAAATGTACCCAAGAAATACTGGGCTGAAGCAGTTTATACTGCAGTCTACCTCCTGAATCGGTCACCTACACAGGCCGTTAAGATGACTCCAGAAGAAGCCTGGTCAGGACGCAGGCCTAAGGTGGGCCATCTGAAAGTCTTTGGTTCTACAGCTCATGTATGGATTCCAGAAGCCAAGTGTACTAAGCTGGATTCCAAGAGCCAGCAACTTATGTATACCGGTTACAGCAACAATCACAAGGCATACAAGTTGATTGATGTGGAGACAGATCGTCTCATTCAGTCGTGATGTTGTGATTGATGAGACTACTGGTCCATTTGTTCCTACTACCAGTCCTGAGGATCAGCCTGTGAAGGCTTTTGATGAGAGTGTTCATCTTCCTCTTGGTTCCCCTGATGGGAGGGCTTCAGAGCATCTTGACTCTGAAGATGAGGAGCCTACCAATCATGATATAGCACCACCTGATTTTCGTCAGGACTCACATCCAGATAACTTTGTTCCAGAAATCCAAGGAGATGTTTCTCCTAGTTCAGATGTTGGTACTTCTACTTGTTGGCCTAAGTGGTGGCTCAAGACTATCGGTGATCTTCATGATGATGAACTCATTGAGGGCAAATCAACTCGCAAAAAGAGCAAGCAACAAAACACAGTCAATTTTGCTCTTATGGCCAACATCCACAACATCTATGAGCCTCAGACATATTAAGAGGCTAAAGAGTGGGAAAAGGCTATGGTGACAGAATATCATAGTCTTCTGAAGAATCACACTTGGGTTCTTTCTGATCTTCCTCCTAGGAAGAAACCTATCAGCTACAAATGGGTTTATAAGGTCAAGTATCATGCCGATGCTACTTTGGATCAATACAAGGCCAGATTAGTTGCTCGGGGATTCACACAACGGGACGGCATTGATTATGAGGAAACTTTTGCTCCTACTACCAAGATGAGCACAATTCGTCTTCTTCTCACTATTGCAGCCCAATTTGGATGGACAGTTCATCAAATGGATATCAAGAGCACCTTCCTCAATGGTGAGTTGCAAGAAGAAGTATACATGACGCAGCCTCCTAGTTTCAAGGTTGTCAACAAAGAACATCAGGTATGTAGGTTTGTGAAAGCACTCTATGGACTGAAACAAGCTCCCCGTGCATGGTACATCAGAATTGATCATTGCTTTCAGCGCAACCCTTCTGACAGTAATCTGTATGTCAAACACTCTGGTGATAATATTTTGTTTCTTGTTATCTATGTTGATGACTTGATCATTACTAGCAATTCAACACATTTAATTGTAGCAATCAAACAGGATTTGTCTTACGCTTTTGACATGACAGATTTGGGGCTTCTCCATTACTGTTTAGGTATTGAGGTTTGGCAAACAACTGATAGTATTTTTATCTCTCAGTCTAAATATGCTGGAACTCTGCTTGACAAATTTTGGATGTAGGATTGCAAACCTGCCTCCACACCTATGGATAAGGGGTTGAAGTTGTCAGCCATCTCTAATTCCCCTCCGGTTGATGAAACGACATTCAGGCAACTAGTGGGCAGTCTCATCTACCTCACTGCCACTAGACCTGACATCAGTTTTGCAGTGAGCTACATTTCTCGCTTCATGACAGCTCCAAAAGTTGATCATTGGATTGCAGCGAAGCGAGTGCTAAGATATGTTAAGGGCACTTCAGACTATGGCATTTCATATGGCAGATGCAAGGATCCAAAGCTGATTGGTTATACAGACTCCGATTGGGCAAGTTTGGTGGATGACAGAAAATCCACTTTTGGGTATGTATTCAATTTGGGTACAGGTGTTATAAAATGGACCAGCAAAAAACAACAAGCAGTAGCTCTTTCCTCGACTGAACTTGAATATTGAGGAACAGTTAAGGCAGCATGTGAGGCAGTTTGGCTCCACAAGATGCTTTCTGACATGCAAATGTCACAAGTAGGACCTTCTCCCTTGTACACTGATAATCAAGGGGTGCTCAAACTAGCCAAAAATCCAATCTTCCATGAACGTACCAAGCATGTTGAGCTTCATTGTCACTACATCCACAAGCTGGTAGAAGACGGATCAATTCAGCAGCAGTATGTTCCGACGACGGATCAAACTGCAAATATTCTCACAAAGTCTCTAAGCCCAAATAAGTTTGTCAAATTCAGGGGGCAACTTGGTGTAGTTTATAGGTGTTAGAATATTATATTCTTATGATGTTTAATGGTCAATATTATTTTGTATTGTATTAGTTTAGTTTTATACACTGTTTCTACAATATTAGGTAGGTTGAGTTGGTCATTTCATTAAATGACTACAATCTTCTATATTTTCTTTATATTGTAATCTTTTTCATGTTAATAGATAGAATGTTTTTACCATTCACAATAATGATAATATGATAACACCCCCACAAAATATGACAATGATACCTCAATATAACAAGACCTCCGGAGGTGGGTGGAAGGTTGAATAAGCTGCTATTGCAGGTCTGATACAAATAACAGCAGGCTGGAAACACCAATCAGCAACCCTTGAACGAGCATAACTTCACCAATATGGCACAGAATCACTCCCAAATTCCCAACAACTTGCAAAGGCATGCACTAGGCTAGGCAAGTCCAAGATAAACTAGATAGCAGCCCCCCACAAGTCTGAACAGCAACAACACTCACCAAAACTCCCTCCAACAGGGTTGTACAACCTCCCTAGATGGGTGACCAATAAGATAAAATTAGTCTCTCTATCAAAAATTCCCAAAATCTGAGAAAAGGGGTGCCCAAGATGAAGAATGCAAATGAAGAAATACCCACAAAAAGTTATCAGCTTCTCCAATCAGCATGAGTGAAAAGGTAGGTGAGCTGGATATGGAAGAATACGAAACAACACCTAAATCTGAAAACACATTCCAAAAAGCTCCTACAATGCTGCAAACCAACACTCCACACCAAAACATTCCTAGAAAACATCATAGCAAACAAAAACTAAAAGAGTAGAGGAAGCCATCACCAATATATGCTCAATGGTAACCCCTTCAGTGGAGCTACGCCAATATCTAGCTAGGGAGTGTCTTGCAACACTGAAACTAAAGACAACCTTGAGGGTTTTCGTCCTCAAAGCCTCAGGAATTCTCTCTGCAATCCGCAGCACTTCATTATCATAAGTTTGCATAACCAAATGAGAGCAAATGAGGGAGTATTTATAAGACTTGAGACCCAAAAGTTTGAATATCTTTTCCCTCCAAAAGGGACGCCACACTTTGGGGAAATAAAATACTTTAATTAAAAATTCACTTAAAACACCTTTTTAGGCATCCACTTTAGTCATGCTTCAAATAGCTTTTTAAAAACAACTTAAGTTATCAAATGCTCGGCGTAGGGATCCAAGGAGCCTTTTTGACTTTATAAAATTTACAACTTAAGTTGTAATATTTCCATTTTTGAACTCCAAGGCTATTGGAAGCACAAACTACCCAAAATAACAAAACACCAACAATTGAAATTGCCACCACTGCCAAAAATAAAAACCTTGTAGTTGTACTGAACTACTGCCAGGACCACTACCAGAAATAGCACTTACTAAAAATAGCATACTACTAAAAATAGTAAGTGTCCAAACTCAAAATAAGCCCATTTTGAGATGCAATTGTGACTTACTAAAAATAGTACTGAACTACTGCCAAGACTACTACCAGAAATAGCACTTACTACAAATAGCATACTACTAAAAATATTCAATGTCCAAACTCAAAATAAGCCCATTCTAAGATACAGTTGTGACTTACTAAAAATAGTAAGTGCTAAAAGTAGATACTACTAAAAATAGCAGTGATTGCTCACCAAAGATATCAGAAAACCCAACAAGACCCAAAAATAAACTCTCTTGCAAACCCCTGCAATAACCTCTTGAAAAGCAGAAAAGAATCCCCCAAGAAACTTGGAGTCACTAGAAACGCCTCTGAGTAGCCTACAGGACTCCAGAAATAGGCTAATAGTCACTAAAATGCTTAGGACTAAGAAGGGGACATTAAAAGTTGTAATGTCCCCATTCTTTCGCGAGCATCAGACATGGTGGATTAGCCTATAACATCAACCCTCGTAGGCTAATGGTTCTAGATAGAGGGTCACTTGAACGTGCACTTGGTCGTGAATTTGCAGTATTGATATCCGGAGTCTGGTGACGTGATGAATTTACGTGTTTGGCGTGTTATTGGAGCTTAAAATTATGGTCTTCACCATTTATTTCACCTTCTCAGGCTTAGGGACCATGTGTCTATTATTTAAAAGGGGTCACTTTATATTTTTCAGTTACTATTCATTGATAAAGTAAAAAAAGAAACAACTTAAGTGAATAGTGCCATTTTAATGAATAGTGTTTTCAATGAGAAATTATAAAAGGAGCTTGAGAAGTTCGACCCATTCATGCTTGGTTATGTTTTGCTGATTGAAACTTGGGAGTTGGAGATTGTGGAAGAGAGAAACTAGGGTTTCTCAATTTCAGCAGTGGGTAAGCCTGGTTTGGGGCTTGTAGTTAGGATTTGGTATCTTGAAGGTGTGAAAGACCACCCTAAAGTGCTCGTTAATTTCTTGTTGCTGTATTTTTGGAGCTCGAATCTGCTAGTTATAAGTTGTTGAAGTCATCTATTGGAAGGGTATTTGATTGTAGAGACTCCATACGCCATCCTGAAGGTGTTGTTTGCATTTTATGAATTTTTTGAGAGCTGATTTGATCACCTACAGCCAGCCGCACCTTTGGAGGGTTTCATCGTCATCAAGTAATTAAAACGCCTTCTCTTAGTGGCTGTTTTCTCTTCTAAAGTGGGTGCCCTCATCATTAGAAGCTTTTCCAACAAGATTTTGGAAGGAGAAATGCGTATGTAATTTTGTTTGAGCATTTTAATGGGCGTGGGTACTGTAGCAAATCACTATTCACAGTGATTTTGGCTGTAAGTTAAAATCTATGTTATTTGATGTATCCATTGAAACCTAATGAAAGTTATATTTTGGATGCAATCTATTATGTATGAAGAAAGTGTCTTGGCAATTAAATCAAGTCATTATTTGAGTTGTCATTTTAGTTTAGTATATCTTGTGTTCCCATTATATGCACATGCTTGTTAAATTTATGTATATCATTGGCATTAATCATCAAACACGAGTAACACAAGAAAGACAAACACCAACACTCTAATTAGACCTACAAGCATCGTGAAGTCATTCCAGTAGAGGCTCGTGTTGGTTTCAAAAGAGAATTTCAAGAATTAAATTTGGGGGTTTTTGAGTCAAGTCCAGTTTGGCTCATCACAGTGGTATCAGAGCATATCACTATAGTGGTAGCAGAGTGGTAGCAGAGTGGATCACCGGAGTGTGGTTCATCACAGTGGTATCAGAGCGGTTTCTTGCCATCCTGTTGGGTAGGTTTCAACTGCAGTTCGGAGGTTTCAGTGAACATGGCCACTTCCCAGAAGCAGTGGGACAAGAACATAGAGAAGCTTAAACAAATATTGAAAAGGTTGGATGAAAGTCGGAATGGGATGAAGAAGTTGTGTTCCTATTGCAGAGAGTCGTATGATTTAAGCCATGATTGTCCCTTGAGACCTAAGGGCAAGGTGCATAGAATAGTGTGGGTTCCCTATGAGGATTCAGAATCAAAAAAAACGGACCCTGCAAAACTAGATAGAGTAGCGCGGCATATAGCTTCCATGTTTAAGAGGTCTACATCCCAGAACAAAGAGAAGAAGGAACATGAGGTCACTACAGTGGCGAGAAGCCTTCATGATGCACTCTTAGCAGTTAATGACCAGTGTACAGCTAATCCATCGGTGAGCGAAAATCAGACCTTAGAAGATCTACCCGTGGATGATGGAGTTGAAATTTCTAAGGCAGCTGTAGAGGAAGAGCACTTGAATCCTTTTGAAGATGAAGAAAAGTTAGAACACGAGGGTGATGGGCCTAAACAACATGCTGAAAGTAACTTCCATATTTTTGATAATCCACTTTTCGAGACAACAGTTGATATATCCTATGTTAACCCACTTTATGAGGTGCAGTTGCAAGATGATCGTGTTATGGGACATGCACAGGAAGAAAGGGCCCCATATGAAACCAATGAGGGTTTTGAGCTCCCTAAAAATTTTGTATCAACAAATGTTGACCAGACTTTCGATCATTTTGATGATCCCAATTCAGTTTATGAGCAAGGATTGTCAGTTCATGAATCACACAGGCTTGATTTACAAGATCACAGGAACGAGCTATCTTATGATTCCAGTGTTGTTGGTGATGAGCCAATGACAGAGGTTGGAGCATTTTACCGCGACTACATAGTGAGGAGTACTCGTCACTTCTCCTTTAGATCACACCTGGAGGATTTGTTGACGCATCAGTGTGGTTCAGCTCAGAGTGTGTATCATCCATTTTGGGATGGAGAGTTACCATCTTCAGTAGATGGAACTAGTGGCTGCAAGTGCCCTACTCAGTTGTTGGCGAGTGAGTGCTTGCAAGAATGGTATTTAGTCTTTCATCATGCGAATGTGTATCCAACAATGTTTGTTGCTTCTTTTCCTCAGAGGCTATTGGTAGGCACAGGGTTACAGAGAGATTATAATGATAACAGGCATGATGGCACCAGTGGACATCACACCCATGAGAGTTTAGTGGAGGTTATGGAGAGATGTGACGTAGCAGATGCTCCCAGATATTCTTACCTCCCCATGACGGATGGATGTGAGTTCAGTTTATTTTGGGATCCAGGTGGAGACATAGTTAACATGGCAATTTGGATGGGTCCCAATGTATTGCTTCACCACTTATGGTATGGTGGAGTTAGGATCAGTGTTGAGGGCATCTTGAATAATACACAGTGAAAACTCATGCCTTCACAACGGAGATTAGCCTGTAGTTTGCGGCAATATGAAGATTACATTTCAGGACGATCCTTACCACGAAGCAAAAATGAGAGACTTGGTGTAGTACCTGAAGGTCTCCATGATGTGCTTAGATTAAAAGGTGATAAGTCAGCAGAGAATTACCTACAGTCTACAGGTGGGCATCAGATTGAAAATGAAGTTGTTGTTGATAAGGAAATCTTGCAACATGAAGATAGTATGGTGAAATTCCAGAATGATAGTCACAGCGCTCAAGAAGTTATTATCAACACTGATAACAGCTCTAACTTTCATGACAAGAGTGATGAAACTTTGCATCAGCATGAGAGGACAGAGATTTCACCGAGAGATAAGGTTTCAACAGAGTTGCCACAAGTGGGTACTCGAGATTTGGGTACTAACGATGCAAATTGTGGTGAAGATTCATGCCCTAGTGAGCCTGACTTTTCATATCAGACCATAGAAAACCAATCAGAAAATTTATCTATGGGCATTGAATCCCAGGATCGCGAGTCAGGCGGATATGCAGTTGCTTTGGAAGAAGAAGTGTGCGAAGCTACTGCCAAAACAACACGATGTTGTGGGGGACATTGATAGCACACACGATGCTGCTTATCAGTTAGTGAGCGATGATGATTCGGCCTCATATCACAGTGCAGACTTTGTTTCAGAGGACTTGCATAGGAGTCTTGAGTTTCAGAGATCTCATCATTTGGTTGGGCAGCTTAAGGTCAATGATAACATGATTGCTACAACATTAGAGCATTTTGATGTTGCTCGACAGATGTTAGCTACGTATGGTTGGGGTACTCCTATGTCAGATAAGCACGGTGATAGTAGCCCTTCCCTTGCAGAATTCCATGCCCTACGAGAAGCCATTAGGGTAATGAAACAAAATTACTTACAGTTACTAGCGGATAGGGATTATCTTCTTGAGTGGGGGTGCACTTGCTACGATGCACTAAAGGGGAAAGAGGAGGAGGTTGACGAGCTCACTTATGGGCTCGAGGTGACTATGGATTCTTTGGAGAGTGCTCAGTTGGCCCGTTAGGAGTCACACTCACGGTTGGAGGAGCTTAACGTGGTCTCGAGTTTGGCACAGTCTTCACCAACTTCCGATACAGTTCAGGTTTCCATGGCAGCAGTTGGTGAAGAACATATGTCCACAGATTGTGGTGGTGAGCAGGTCGAGGATGTGGATACTACATCCATCATGGATATAGGTGCAACAGTTTCAATTGGGATGAGCACTTTGGTTGAGAGCAGTAGAGAACCACTCGTTGCATCGGGTTCTCCTATGGTTAGTACCATGATAGATGATGCGGGACAGATTACTAATAGCTCTTGTGACGTAGTGGTGGATTCTCCAGAGAGTTGTGTGTTAGCAGACAAGGCTACCTCATCATCTTCACAAGAGATATGCAGAGCAACATCCATTTGGGAGATTGGTACTTGTGTCGATTTGTTTCCCTCTCCTGGGAGCAAATCTGTCATTTCATCCCATACAGTGGACTATGGTTGGCAGCTTGATGAGCCCATTCAGGAGTACAATTCAGTGTATTGTTCCAAGGACTCAGAGTTGGATGGTTCAGACTAGCAGGGAGTGAGCGCGCCGTTTGTGAATAACCCCTTGATTGAGTTTGATGGTGGTTTGATCTATGAAAATCCACCCTTCGAGCTAGAAGCCAATCATACTCCTGACACTAGTTCCAAGTTGAGTGACAGTCGCAATGTTTTGGATCGTCCTCGTGCATCGAGGTTTCATACAGGGCTCATGGAGGAGTTTAATAGTGTGTACACGGTGAGAAGTGCTTATAGTTATGCCTTTGATCCACCTGTACATGATTCAAATTCGATGCACAATTCTTGGGCACAAGGTGATTCTCTTGGTGCAGTCAAGGGGAGTAACTCTTCTTTGTGTCCAGAGTTGCCATCTTCAGAAGATGGGACTAAAGGCTGCCAATACCCGATTCAGTTGCTTGCGGGGGATTACTGGCAAGGACAACAGTCTGTTATCCATCATGTTGATAGGTATCCGCCAGGGTTTGTTACTCTAATGCCACAGGGATTTCACACGGATACATGGTTACAAGGTGATTACAGTGTCAGCGGACATGATGGGTTTATTAGCTATCACTTCCATGGGTGTTTTGGAGAGGCTGGAGAGAGATATTGTGTTTCACAAGTTTCTAGATATTTATATCTCTTCATGACAGATGGTTGTGACTTCAGGTTGTATTGGGATCCGGGTGTTGACAGTTCTGGCACCGCAGTCTGGTTGGGTTCTGACAAGTTGCTTCACCATTTTCAATGTGGTGAAGTTGTGATCAGAGTTGCACAGCAGAAGTCAGAGGTTATCAGACATGGCAGACTTCCATTCTGGGTTTGGGACCCAGGGACTTTTTGCGTAGGTGTGTTTATGCTGGCGTGTCAGGAGGCAGTTGAAGATGCATGGGACATTCCACAATTCTTCTTTCAGGCCTTCCGAGGAGTGAGGTTTCTTCGTAGTAATGATTGCTTGGGGACAAGCAATTTCAGGGAGGGCGGACTGTAATGTCCCCATTCTTTCGCGAGCATCATACATGGTGGATTAGCCTATAACATCAACCCTCGTAGGCTAATGGTTCTGGATAGAGGGTCACTTGAACGGGCACTTGGTCGTGAATTTGCAGTATTGATATCCGAAGTCTGGTGACGTGGTGAATTTGCGTGTTTGGCGTGTTATTGGAGCTTAAAATTATGGTCTTCACCATTTATTTCACCTTCTCAGGCTTAGGGACCATGTGTCTATTATTTAAAGGGGGTCACTTTATATTTTTCAGTTACTATTCATTGATAAAGTAAAAAAAGAAACAACTTAAGTGAATAGTGCCATTTTAATGAATAGTGTTTTCAATGAGAAATTATAAAAGGAGCTTGAGAAGTTCGACCCATTCATGCTTGGTTATGTTTTGCTGATTGAAACTTGGGAGTTGGAGATTGTGGAAGAGAGAAACTAGGGTTTCTCAATTTCAGCAGTGGGTAAGCCTGGTTTGGGGCTTGTAGTTAGGATTTGGTACCTTGAAGGTGTGAAAGACCACCCTAAAGTGCTCGTTAATTTCTTGTTGCTATATTTTTGGAGCTCGAATCTGCTGGTTATAAGTTGTTGAAGTCATCTATTGGAAGGGTATTTGATTGTAGAGACTCCATACGCCATCCTGAAGGTGTTGTTTGCATTTTATGAAGTTTTTGAGAGCTGATTTGATCACCGACAGCCAGCCGCACCTTTGGAGGGTTTCATCTTCATCAAGTAATTAAAACGCCTTCTCTTAGTGGCTGTTTTCTCTTCTAAAGTGGGTGCCCTCATCATTAGAAGCTTTTCCAACAAGATTTTGGAAGGAGAAATGCGTATGTAATTTTGTTTGAGCATTTTAATGGGCGCGGGTACTGTAGCAAATCACTATTCACAGTGATTTTGGCTGTAAGTTAAAATCTATGTTATTTGATGTATCCATTGAAACCTAATGAAAGTTATATTTTGGATGCAATCTATTATGTATGAAGAAAGTGTCTTGGCAATTAAATCAAGTCATTATTTGAGTTGTCATTTTAGTTTAGTATATCTTGTGTTCCCATTATATGCACATGCTTGTTAAATTTATGTATATCATTGGCATTAATCATCAAACACGAGTAACACAAGAAAGACAAACACCAACACCCTAATCAGACCTACAAGCACCGTGAAATCATTCCAGTAGAGGCTCGTGTTGGTTTCAAAAGAGAATTTCAAGAATTAAATTTGGGGGTTTTTGAGTCAAGTCCAGTTTGGCTCATCACAGTGGTATCAGAGCATATCACTATAGTGGTAGCAAAGTGGTAGCAGAGTGGATCACCGGAGTGTGGTTCATCACAAAAGTTTTTAAATATAGTGTTGTTTAAAGCATAAATTGCAAACTTGGCAAGTCGTCAAGTACTCATGAGTTTTTCATGTCCTTGAGTAGTTGCAAGTTTTAACTTGCTAGAATTTGATGTCGAGTTATTGGAAAATCTCATAAGTTTTTTGGCAAGTCGGATGATTTGACTCGCTGTGCCAACAACACGGAAAAAAACATGGGTTAAACACTCCAAAAACTTGCATTTTTTACTTTATAAGTATTGTTTTTGCCTTAAAAAGTATGAAAATGGTGTGCACCATGAAGGTCTCTGGTTTTGAAGGTCTTCATTTCATACATTTAGTAGTTGTATTTTGCATTAAATTTATGTTTTCTTTCAAAAAAATCAAGTGTTTTTTTAACGGTCGAGTTTTCACCGAATCAAAAAATTTTGGCTTGCCAAGTACTCTTTGAGTCCAAGTCTACAAACTATGGTTTATAGTATTATGGATTATGTAAATGCGGATACTGATCATTGGAAACTTGTGTGCGAAATATATTCATTAAGTCACCAATGCCAAGGTGCAAGATGATGCAAGTTTTGCAGTTCAATCAGGAAGCATTCCAACGCTAAGTTGTCAATTCTAGTTTGGATCCTAGTTCAGATTTGCAAATTTGGTTTGTGGATCCAACAAAAAAAATTGTGGTTGGGTCTGTCCATACAAAAAACATATAAAAATCATAAATATGATGATGTTTTTGAAGACCCATATGATAATGAAACTTGTATTAAATATATTAAATAATGTAATATTAATGGTCATCTTAGTCGTCTTTAGTTAGTTTAGATAGTTTCTAAATTTGTCTTCAGTCTACGATCATTTCTTTTAGAAACATCGTCTCTTGTAAATCTATATAAGGAACTTTCGTTCCTCTGTTTAATACATCGAATATTTTATCATGGTATCAGAGCCATGGGGTTCTACAAGATCTGGCGAATTTTTTAATAAAAAATTTGTAGCCTCCTTTTATCTGGATTTTTTTCCAGAAATTTGCTTTCGAAGTTTTTGGTGGCTCCTCGAAATTTTCTTAAAGAAAGACGCTTTTTTTTTTTTTTTCTGGCCGCACGTCTCGGGCTTTCTTCTGGTCGCGTTTTAGGGTTTGTGGAGGATTGTTCTAAACGCATTTTCTTTGGCACGTTTTATTCTGGTGTAGATCGCGTGTTTAAGGCCACGATATTTCTTCTCTCTATTTCTGGCCACGAATCATTTGTTGGCGACGAGATTTTGTGGCGGATTTCGTGTTGCTCGTGTTTCTTCTCTGCAACTGCTACACGTTTTTTGCTCCTGTTTGATCTCCTGGTCAAGCTCTATTTTGTGCCCACAATTTCTCTAAAATTCTGGCCGCGCATTTTCATCTTATCTAGGCCGCATTTTTTTCAGACATATTTTCTGCTCGAAAATTTGCATTTGTCTGATCGATGGCTCCTTGGCAAGATTTCTGAGAACTTTTCATCATTTTCTCATAATTTTTCTACAAGTTTTCTTGTGTTTTCATGGCGACCAGGGTTTTCTGAATTTTTGTCTAGGGTTTTGACCCTCCAGTTCAAGGCGGAAAATTTTTCGTTTGCAGATTCTTGGTGGGTTTTTCAAGATCTCAAATGGGTTGGTCTCTGTTTTCTCTGGGTGTCTCGAAGTTTATGCCTCAAAATTTATGCAAATGGGTGTTGACAAAATTTTTTGGGTATTCAGAAAATTTTATGGGTACTCTTCAACTTTTCGGGTTTTAATAATTTTGTCCATAAAAATTATTTTGGGGTTTTATAATTTTTCGCCCTTAAAAAATTATTTGGTGGGTTTTAGACTTTTAGCCTTAAAAAAATTATTTGGAGGGTTTTTAATACTTTTTCCTAAAAAAATTTTGTGAGGTTTTCTAATTTTTTCCTGAAAAATTATGAAAGGGTTTTACCTTTTTTTCCTTAAAAACGATGTTTTGTATGCCAATCCGTGTTTCGGATTTCGTGCCAGCTACTTGGATTCCTTTGTGGGTTTTTTTACCGTTTTTTTCAAAAGCTTTGTAAACTTCAGATTCAGGGTTTTGCGATTTTGTCCTCAAAAATCGTGGTTTCTTGCAATCTATTCTGGAGCGTCATGCTCATCTGCAAAAGTTTGGAGGGTTTGCCGATTTTTCCTCAAAATCGTGGTAGTTGTTTTTTTTTTGGAGTATCTGGCTACAAGGAGGGACAACTTTGTTACCCAACATCAGGTTGGATGTTTTGTGATTAGTTCTAATTGTTTTCAGAAGTTCTGCAGTTTCTGAGAGAGTTAGTGGCAGAGTCAGTGGCAGGCTCTTGTCTTTTGTGGTAGAACATTCTTTGTTTCTGTGGGTAGTTAGAACGATGACCATTAAGGGAGGGTATTAAATATATTAAATAATGTAATATTAATGGTCATCTTAGTCGTCTTTAGTTAGTTTAGATAGTTTCAAAATTTGTCTTCAATCTATGATCGTTTCTTTTAGAAACATCGTCTCTTGTAAATCTATATAAGGAACTTTCGTTCCTCTGTTTAATACATCGAATATTTTATCAACTTGATTGTTGAATTCGACATTATTATTTTTAAACTGAAGTTTGAGCAATGAATATTTTACAATTTGTATGTTTTAAATGGCATTTTACTTTATTGTGCTTTTGTTTAAAATATAATGCAATGTGGTAAATTTGGCATTATTATTTTAATATTGAAGTTTGAGCAATGAATATTTTATATTATGTATATTTTATTGGCATTAGAGTTTATGGTGGTTTTGTTAATCATCTAATGCAATGTACATTATGATTAATTGATTCAGGGTGTGTCACATTCATCCTTCTCTCTTTTTTTAGATAAGATGTTTTACAATGCTCCACAGTCGGTAGTTCTGATTCAGTGCAACTTCAAACTAAAGACAAAGCAGTAATTCTAATATCTCTATCTTGACAAAGCAAAGCGTAGAGATACCAGCATGATAACAATAACAATAAAAAACGAGAAAGGAAAGCTTACAAAGGCATAAAGTCGTTCTGTAACTTTCCAACAATAGATCCTTGAGATACGTCACAAGTGTTATACTAGAAGGACAAAGTCTTCTAGATACATCACCACAATAGTTCCATGAACAGTGCAAACAAATGCAAGCACAAAGTCTTGCAGTTCATCCACCAAAATAGTTTCACGAACAGCGTGAACAAAAGCAAGCACAAAGTCTTGCAATTCATCCACCAAAGGTTACTCAAACATAAACTTAAATTCAAAGTAAAGAATGTAACACAAAGTTCACATAGATTTACTTGAAGCCCTTAGATCTCACACAATAATCACTACCAATCTTAATCAACTTCCAAAGACGATTGATCCAATGCAAAGTCTAGTATGCAACTTCCTTCTTTATAGATAAGATTTAGATTCACAAAGTTTCATACATTTGTTGCAAAATGAGCAGCACTTCGTTGCTAGAGATAAAAGATAAACAATACAATAGAAATCCCTCATATATATAGAGGAGAGGGATGAGCAAATCTAGGAAATCAAAGGAGTAAAATTAGGAAAGTTAGGTGAGCTAATTAAGGAAAATCTCACCTAACTTTGACCAAAGTCAAAGTGTAATTTGTCTTCAAGAAATTACATCCCAGATTTTTGGTGCAATTACATTTCAAGAAAAGACATTTAAGATGTCAAAAACTATTTACAAGATGCATAATGAAAAGCATCATAAATTTTAACACTTCGAAATTAGGAATCTTCATGGTTCCTTGCTTGGGCGTGGAAGTCTTCATACTTCTTCCTGGTTTCTTGCGTGAATCCTTGTGATCGATTTCATGGCAGATGAGTGAACCATTTTGCACCTGTCAAGATGTGTTTTAAGGTTATCCAGTGTAAGCCTTGTATCACAAATGACATCCAGAGAGGCTTCTGAAAAGTCTGCACTATCAACCAACTTCATTATGGCTTCTTTGAAGATCTGGAATAGTTTTGTGGCTGGCATGAAGATAAGATTCTCCTCAAGAAGCTATCCTAGTAACTCCTTGATTCCTCTTTCAAGAATCACATGATGCCCTTCGACATCTTCCTGTACTTGGTGGAGATCTTTTGTAAGAGACTCAAACACCTAAATATGGTGCTTCAATGATTCTCTTACCTCTATGTATTTTCCTTTATCGGGAATCACCCCGGCTTCCACCAATTTACTGAGCTTTGCCTGTTTCATTTGTGACCACCACAACAGGCATTTTTCCATTTCTTTGTGTTCTCGGGAAAGTACACTCTCCTCCTTATCAAGCTCTCTTTTGAGCTTGGCTATCAAAGTAGCTTTTTCATCCGAAGCAATTATAATTTGAGAACCGTGTTCTATGATCTTTTTGATGAAATCATTCAACACCCTGCCTTTGGAGGCGAACTTCTCAACTTTCTTGATAGCTAGGTCCTCAACACTTACCATTGCAAATGGTTGTGCACTACTTGTAAATCCTACAAGTCCTCAAAACAGTGGCATAATGCTCTACCCTCTGTTTGTACATGTTTCGAGCTTGCTCCATTTTGTCCAGTCTCCCAACTAGTATATCCAAAGTCACCTGCGCATCTGCTGTTGCACTTTCATTTGTAACCTTGCCAAGCTGGACCCTTGTCACTATGTAATCCTCCATGTTGACATATCCTTCTTCCTGAGGTGGTATGCCAATTTCTGCATATTTATGACCAGTTTTGTCAACATTCAGCCATGAATACACTTTTGCCTTTTTCTTCCCTTTAGCTTTTGGAGGGACTATCTCTTCAAGGTCGAGCTCTTCTGGAGAAATCATTTGTTTCTTTCACTTTGACACTTGAGATATCAACCAAGGGGGAAGAGAGGAGGTACGAGCTTCTGGATTAACCGTCAACTATGTTGTCACTGTCACTTCTGAAGTAACGACCGGTATTGTGACAATGGGCGCAGTGTTTGTCATAATTGCTTTTGTAGTTGGCACATTGAGCTGATCAAGCATGGATTCATTCATGAATCAATTAAAATCAGTCTCTGAAGTGATATCATATGATGGCGATGACAGGCTAGGAATAGATGATGGAGGACTGGACAAAATATCAACCGTGTGTATACTTGTCACTGAAGGAGTATCAAGTATGGTTGATGCTGCAGGGGTAGGTGAAACATCCACTGTGGGTACGACGGCGGTGGGAACAAGTGGTGGAGTGTTCGGATTTGGAGGTGTATGAGGAACATTTGAAATTACAGGCAATGATGTTCTGGGAAGTTCTTCAACTACATTCTCAAGTAGAGACATAGTTCTTTCTTCATCATGCCCTAGTTCCTATTGATCATCCTCTTGACCTTCCGACTCTGGATCACCTTTAGAATCACCTTCAAACTCTTGTTCATCTTCAAAATCTTCTTCTTCATCAGAGTCTGCTTCTGCTGAAACTTCTTCTTCAGCAGATTGATCACTGGAATTTCCTTCTTCATCGGAATCTATCTCTTCAAAAACAGCCCCTTTTCCTTTGGAGTGAGATGGTTCAAATTTCGTAGTTTTTCCTTCTGGGACGCCCTGTGTGTCCTTGTCGACAATGAACTTGATCCTCAGGCCTCTTCGCGAAGAAGTGGGAAGAGACGCAGATTTATCTTTCATGCAGAGTTCTTGCTGTCGACTGGCATCTGCTTCGGATTCTTCTCCCTCAGAATCTATTATGAAAGTTTTCATCTCAAAGCCGTGCTTGTGTAACCACTCTGCAGTGTTAGACAAAATTGGTGCCAATCTTTCCTTGATGGAAACACTTTCTTTTTTGGACCATTGAATTGCAGGCAATGGCCTCCTGGCTATTTCTTGTTCATTGTAGACAACGTTCATGATGTCACCAGGATCTGTGAAATCCTCTCATAGGTCAGCAACACCAAGATCTCTAATCTATTCTACGATTAGCTTGCAATAATCCATCTTACGAATGGCCTCCTCATCTCTACAATCAGCCCAAATGTCCTCAAAGCGGTACCTATGCTGATGACCCTTTTGCAACTTCTTCTTGACATTTCGGTAATCAAAATCAAACATGTATCTAGAGGTCCTAATTGTCATAACCCGCATTTCCGCATAGACTAATTAGGCCTTTTGTACAGTCTTGATAGTATACCTACCAATTGTCAGTGGGACTTGAATCCCGGCTTGTGAATCTTTCTTCGTTCTTTGTGCACTGAAATCAGCTGTCTGCACATCTCCATGAGAATCCACTTGTCCGAGGGGTATCTGGGCAACATGTAAGGGCAACCAGTGTAGCACCCTACTCTTAAAGAAGTAAAAGTTGGGAATTGTAGATATATGCATCCAACTTTACTTGCCACTTTGTAGACCTCATCAGATACCCTCTTCTTTTCAAGAGTTGAATCAAAGTTGAAAAGCAGAGGCGAGAAGAAAGCATCAATAACCCTCCTAAAATGATGAAAGCTTTCTTTCAGCTCCAGTTGATAGAAAAATTTGTACATAAGTATGGTGTTCCTATTCCCTCTTGTAGATAGACCAGGAAATTTCCTCATCACAGCTGCAGCATACACCAGGTAAGAAGTCATATAGAACTTCAATGTGGATGGCACATTGATCAGTTGTTCATGTATTTCATCGCTGATCTGTTTGCCCCAATCAATGTAAACTTTTTGTCTTCTTATGATTATGATGTATTCATACATCCAGTCATGAAAATAAGATGATTCAGGCAACCCCTTTGCTCAAAAGTGTGATCATATCTCTAACATCTTCCTTGAAGTCACTTCGCAGAAGTCCCTTCGGCCATCTGGAAACAGTGTGCCTAGGTTTTTTCAACCATTGACTATTTATCAAGTTTTTAGCCTTGTCGGGATTTGAGTCATAGACCTCATGTGCTTGTTGTATCGAGATGTTAGTGTACTTCTCCATCTGTGGAACTCTGAAAACAATATCAAAGAAGTTAGGGTCAAGTCTCAATATCTCGTGCCCAAAAGAATCAATTACACTTTTGCTTTCCCTGATGTAATGGGATGCAACTTGAAGGACAAATTTTGTATTATGTGCAAAGGTAGGGAACATAGACACCAAATGCAAATTACTGTGTACGATGGCTCTCAGAGAATCTTCAAGAGGCTTCTTCTCGATTCTTTCCGCAAAATCAACTAGGTCTTGATGACCGACCTCTGTGTCTTTTATCTCATCCACCTTGGAGACCACCACTGTCAGCGGATAAACACCTTGATATTTGTACTTCATTTTGTTTTTAGCCCTTGAAGACGATGGAGGTTTCTGGGCAGTCATTTGAGAGCAATTGAATCAAGAAGCAACAACTTCGAGGATCTTTTGATGAGATTTGAAAAGAAACTGTAAGATGTGGAATCAACAAACGTTAGTTGAAAAACAGCATTAGGACGCGTGAAGTGAGCAACGATGTCGAGCATGCATGAAACGGACAATGAAGCACGGAAAACAATGCACGAAGTGGAAAAAATGAGGTCCGGAGCGAAGCTGATATGATTTTGAGTGCTTAAGGGAAAAACTATGAAAAGTGTAAAGGCGCTGAAATCAGCGCCCTTGCACTTTGACGCAAGGAAGTTTGGTGCAATGGCGCTGAAAATCAACACCTCTGCACCTCTCAGTGTTAGAAAAAGTTTTATGGCGTCAGGGCGCTAAAATCAGCGCCCTGACACTTTCCCATGAAGTTTGCATGTGTGATGGCGTTACATTTGAACGCTTCAGCATTTGGCTTATGGATGAACGTGGTGCAATGTTGAATAAAAAGCGCGCCCAAACATGAGAACTTCATGTCACTTGGAAAGAAAAGTGTAGAACTTGGGTTTGATGTAGAAGCCTTCAAAAACAGTGTTGGAGTCTAAGTGAGTGATACTCATTCACAAAAAATGAGTTCCCTACATGAAGAAGCTGTGTGTTTTGTATTCTCCATGGTGAGAGGAAAAGCACGATACACAAAGGAGACATATACAAGCCAAAACCCCATTGGCAATGAATGAAGAAAGCCCGACCCAAGAGAAAGACGTAACATGAAACGCAAACGTGCGATGGAGAGGAGGCAAAAACAACACGCATGAAGGAACAAGAAATGCATTTTGCAAAGGAAACAAAAACTAGAAACGCATGAATAGAAACACAAGGTCGAGCAAGAAAGATCAAAACACGTTTTTTGCAAAACAAGAGACTTGAAACAATCACAAAAAACACATTTACAGATCATAACAAGATAAAACACATTCATGAGAAGAAGAAACAAAGGGAGAAGAGAATAAAAACGTACCTGACACAAGCACTTAAAACCTAGCTTGACCCAAAAGTCAGATCTTCATAAAAACATGTTTTTGCAGGTTGTAGATGTGCGCCCAACAAAGAGAGGTGAAAAGCAAATGTTAAAAGTGAAGAAGAGGAAAGCCAAAATCACTTTTAAGTGATTTAGGAGTGTTAAAAAGATAACCCAAGTCGCCCATTTAATGAGGCATGAATTAAGGCACTTTCAGTGAAAAGTGCAAAAGAGGAGAAAAAAGACACCTTAGTCAAAAATGACTAAGTTGGGAAGAAAAGTGCAAGGGCGCTAAAAATCAGCGCCTTTGCAACAAAACAAAAATCACTTAAGTGCAGGGGCGCTGATTTTTAGTGCCCTTGCACTTTTGATACTTAGTGAATTTTCCAAAAAGAAGTAGGGCATTGTTTTTTAAGACAACTGCACTTTTCACAATTTACTAAGTATCAATAGTAAGAGCTCGCGAAAGTACTCGTTTTGAAGGTCTTCGCGAGGCGAACGTAGGGGGATGCTCAAACTGACTGCTTGAGACTTTGGAGCGCACTTTGAGGTGGCTTGAAAATCACCTCGTTTTGCGTGCTTGGACTTCACAAACCTAGGAAACGGACAAATTTCGTAGGGGGGTTATTTGTGGAACAAGCGCCGCTTGATTCCGTGATAACAGTATGAAGTTGATAAAGTTATTGCTAAGTTAACAATAAAAGATTTCACTGAGTGATATGTGAGTCAACCTCTAGTCTTGTGTTGTATGATGTGAGTGGATGGAAAAATGCTACTAACAACACTGCATTCCAAATTATTATTAATATCAAAAGAATGTTTAATCATAGAGACTACACTATCATAACAAACTTTGAAACCTTCCAAAACTAAGACCTCAAAACAACGACAATAAACATGCTTGCATCTTAGAAGGATAAATGTTAAAAGAAAACAAAAATTATTACCGAGAAATTTTCAAATTGGAAACTTCGAAGAATATATCATCCAAATAAGAATCTAATCAATTGATAAAAGAGAAACCATTTCTCATAACGGGTAGAGTCAAATGGGCATGAATTAAGCATTTTCAAAGATTCAAGATACAAAACCAAGTCACATTTAAAATCTTTGCTATTAAACCAAACCTTCAAATGTAGTCAAAGTACTAACTCATATAAAGTAGAACTAGAAGATAGACCTAAGTTACCGGTTCGGTTTTGGGTTCGGGTTTGAGAATCCGGTTTGCTGGTTCGAGCAAAAATTTTTTGGGGATTGGGTTCGTCTTGGGTTCAGTAATACAAAAACATATAAAAATCAGAAATATATACATATTTGCAGCAGTAATTAAGTTCAGAATACACCACCATATTAATAGTCAAATAACATAGCAAAAATACACCACCACTTTCATAGTCAAATATTAAAATATTAGTGATACTCGAATGTCATGATATAAAATTATAAATTAAAGTTCAAACATAAAAATGTCAAGTTAAACTTACAACTACACTTAAGTCCAATAACAAAAGACTTAGCTATGGAGGTGAACTGGAAGTGAAGACAAACAAGGCTCCACAAAATTCTTGAAAATGAGGATGATAGAATTGCAAGTCTTTCGTTATTCCACTTCACTGCAGTTGTAAGTTGAGCAAATAGAAAGATAGGGAGGACCCACTGCAGGGGGGCAGCACTTTTAATGTCCCCTTCCATTAAGTCAACAAGTGTGGGACCCACAAACTCATTTCTATACTTCTCAGTAGGCAAGGGATAATTACCAGATAACAACTTACTGGTTTCGTTCACTTGTCACTACTATTTTACAAATTTTGGACCATTCCCTATATTTTAGGTCATTAGTTGGAGGCAGGACCCTCACCATTAGTCTCCTCATGGGGGATTTACCCTTACTATTGACACTGTTAATGCCCTCAAAGATTTTTAAATGTACATGTCCATTATAAGTGCCCAAGGAAAAAACTTGTTCCTATTTCTTAGGGGTTCCTCGAGGACCATTGGATTCAAGTGTGAGTTAGCAGTTCAAAATGCTTTAACTTAGGTCTTTCTAGCAAGCAGTTTTCAAGCTATGATTGATTTACCGATGAAGGATCATGGTTTATTCTATAATTGGGCAATTTAATGATATGACACTACTGCCATGTTATGTGGTACTTGATATTTAACATTAAACAATGTTGCTCCAAGATATACTCCTAGATCATTTGGTTTGCAAATTGGTAAATGAGTATCTTTTTACCTATTTCATGTGTTAGAGGCAAACATTAGGGTTAGAGAGAATATATTAGTCTTTAAAAGTCAACAAAAGTCAAAAAATTAATTAAAAATTGCAAAATCAAGTTGAAAAAGTCTGGCCGGGCATAAATTCTACCCAGGTTCAAACTGGGTACCAAAAAAACGGACCCTAACTGGACCCACAGTCAAGGTTTCAAACTGTGGCCGGACCCACAGTCAAAAATCTGAACCAAGGGCGAATTTGGCACAAACCAAACATGTTTGGCGAATTTGAACCGGACCGAACCGAACCCTGCCTTCAAACTAGGCGAACCAATAACCTAGAGATAGACACAAAACACATTTTAGGATAGATATGCATAATATCAAAATAAGCATACAAAATCACAATGACCAAGATTTTGATGTCACAAAGATTGGCCTTCTTGGTGCAATACTTGGTTACATATAAACATTAGGCCAATGTTTTTATACAGCCAAGGGAATTTTTGCAACAGTGCAACAACTTGAGATAAGGATAAAATATTATGAAGACAAAGATGACCTACACATAACATTACCTGTTCACTTCAAGTAATGAGACTAGGTAAAAAAATGAAACTATAGCATTGTCATATTCATCAAGCAAAGGAATGATATGACAAAGAGCCTAAATTAGCATTAAATTCAAGCCATTTAGCCAAGAATACAGATTATTTCTTTCTAGAGAACTGATTTACAAGGCTACCATTGTAGAAAAAGATAGACCATCAAATGTTATTTGGACCAAATAACCAACCAATCTTCACAATAATAATTTAGTTGTGCAAAAAATCAAGAATGATGAGGACATTCGATATAGATAAGTAGACACAAAATTAAACCATGAGTGATAGGTTATTGACGGTATTGATAAAAATCCTAGCATCTGAATGTAGATAAAATTAAACCTAGCTAAAGTAGACACAGATTATGAAGTATGAACATCGAGCTAAAATATGACCTCTAAATATAGACCATTCACTTGTCATAACAGTAAAATACTATCTCTTTGGACAAAAGCCCCACTAAAATAAAATAGATTTAACGCTTTTTTATCTTGTTAATTTAAATTGAAAGATCCTTGTGATGTGCACATTGAAAATTTTATTTAACGGATTATTCATCTATTTGTATGTGTTGGTTAAATTTTGTGTAAATACTATTTATATGGCATGAAGTTATAGAATGTATTTGTCCTAGTGTTACAGCAAAAATCACCTACCTCCGACTTAAATACACTTCCTCCCGACTCCTTGCAAGTTTGCAACTAGTTACACCTTTTATCTACATTCTGGAAAGCTCTCTTTTGCAGTCGTGGCCTAAAAATATTGCGCGACTACATTATTCGTAGAATATTTTGCCATTTTGTAGGTTTTGAGGGTTTCATGGGTTGGCGGAAGATTAAGGTTTCAATCATGAGTAACGCAATTTCTATGCTATTTAAATGCAAATTTTGAATACTGTAGTCAACAATTTTTTAAAAAGATAAGATTTTTTGGGGGAAAAAATCACCTACGAGACTAATTCACAAAAAATTGGGTATAATCATGGTTTTTTGCAGATTTTTGCTTCTATGCATGGAAGTACCACCAACTGTGAGCATCTTTCTTGAACTTATCACGAAAAGCTCTAATACTTTGACCATTGGAGTGTACAAAATCAATGTACTCACTCATGATTACATCTTACAAATCAAGATCAGAGAAGAGTGAATGAAATGTGTTGTACCCAAAACCAAAATTTTTGCTTCACTAAGGCATTTTGCTTAATTGAGTCTTAATCTTGTTAAAGTGTTGTCAAAAGGTCATTTTTGGGGTTTTCAAATGTGGAGTTGGTGTCAGTGTCATGTCAGTCTGTTACTGAAGAGATGTGAGAAAAGTGAAAACGGAATGAAAAACATCAAAATTTTCTCTCTGGAGAGGGGAGCACATTCTCAAATGGGCGCCCTATCTTTTAGGGGCCCAGATCCTGTTTTTAGGGTTTGTCACCTCCAACAGACTTTTGTCCGGCATCACGTCAGCTTCGCAGTGAGCTATCAAATTTGTCAAACGGACCTGTTTTGTTCGAGTTACAGAAGATACAGCGCAAAACGAGGCGAAAGCGAGAATTGACTAACATTGGAGAAAAGCGCAACTTTTCAAAAAGGCGCCCATCTTTTTTGAGGTGCCAAATGTAGGTTTTTGGCTAAATGCCACCCAAGATGTTTATCTCAGTTTTGTTCGAGCTTCACGATCCGGCTGCCAGAATTGAAGCGTTAAAGTGCCCGAACCTCGGAGGCCTGTAACGTGGGTCAAATCTTAAGGCCAAAAGAAAAGCAAAGAGCACATTTGAGAGCTCTAAGCTTTTCAAGCCTTAATGCTTTCTTTTTCCATAATTTCAGATATTCAATGTGTCTGTTACCATCAACTTCATTGTTCGCTCGGCTGGCCTGTAGATAAAGAAATTACAAATGAAGTCTTTAGAGTATGTTATTTTACTATTTTAATGGCTGTTCTGGAGGAAGAGAGTAAAGCTTTTGAAAAGGCTCTTGTTTTTCACCCCTGACGCTGCTTTTGGAGAGTTTTGCAGTTGTTGTAATGAGGTCAGAAGGAACCCGAAGTTCCAAATTCCGAAATGATAAAAATGTAAGATATGAAGGATTTATTTTTCCCTTCAGACAAATGCGGTCAAATTTGACTAAGTTCTGAGAAAGCGCAGCTTTTGAAAAAGGCTTGGATTTTGAGCCTTCGTGATGTCGGCTTTATGACGATGGGTCTCAAAATATCTTTTCATTAGTTTTACTCAGCCTCTACAATGCACCTCACGCTACCAATCGAGAAGTCACCAACCGTTGTCGTGAGGATGAACAGAGGTCCCACAGACGTTTTAGCTTAAATTTTCATGAAATTTGGCTAAGTCCGAATTTGAGAGTTCAAAGTTGAATTTTCGAAAGAGAGTTGAATGGACGCCTTAACTGGAGTTCTAACTGTAGTTAGACTAAACGATTTCTGGGTTGTCATCTTCAGTTCGTATATTGGCATGTTGAGTGATCTTTCAGTTCGCATGTCGAGTTAACTAGTTTAACTACTTTGCATGTTGAGTTAACTTGATTGCATGTCCACTTAACTGAAGATTATCAATGAATGTCAACTAGAGTCCACATGCATGGCGAATTTGGTTGCAATTGTGAAGATTTAGTGAAGATGGCGCTTCATTGAGTGTAAACTGAAGTTCTAAAAGGGACGAATTGAATGATGAAGCATAGATTAGTGAAGTATAGCGCATGAAGTTGTTAACTTCAGTCATGAAAAGGGTCGCCATATTTAGTGTTTAAAGTAATGAAGCATAGTTTTGTGAAGCTACGCACTTTTCAAGGAATGGCAACTTTAGTTCCAAAAGGGTTGTTATTTTTAGAATTATATTGAAGCATAAGTGTGAAGTTGGCGCACTTCTTGAAGGCCAACTAAAGATTGAAAAGGGTCGCTATTTTTAGATTGTTTATTGCATGAAGATGGCGAATTTCTTATCTCAATCAAGATTGTTAACTGTAGTTATCAAAAGGCACGCCTTAGGTCAAATTTGTGAATCTAAAGCAAGTTTGAAGATGGCGAATACATTATAGGTTGCTAACTGAAGTCAAAGTTGCATGATGAGTTTAACTGAAGACTTGAAAGGCAAACCCTAAAGCATGGCGTCTTATTTAGCATATCTAAGTTTCAGTTAACTGAATTGAGGGCCAGTCAGAAGCCAAGCGCACTTTTCATGGATTCCTTGCCTTATGCGAATTTTCAAAGATGAAAATCTATATATTCCAGCAATGGCGTCCATTATTTCATCATCTTTAGCTCTGAAGTTCTTATTTCTCTTGAGCGACCAGCAAGCTAAAGGTGCTACAGGGGTCCGAATTCAGCGTTCTTCGTAGCAACGAGTTCAGATTGTTCAGAGGAAGGCGATTCTAGACTTTATTTTCACTTTGCATGCAGGTTTTATCAAATTCCAGAGAAGAGGTTGGCAGATTTTTCAGAAGCAGACAAGCAAAACTTTCTATCTTCTGTCTTATTTCTTCTATTTCTCACCTTAGGTACTTTCTTCGCATGTCAAAGAAATTCAACACATTCAGAATCTGATCATCTGGGTTCGCATATTTCAGCATATACAGCAAAACCCACGTCTTAGATTTTTTCGAGAAAATCGCCCCGTAGCCTTCATTCTGAAGCTTTGTGCTTTTTTCCGAGAATTTCTTTGCATGTGGGCTTGAAACACATTTTTTCGAGAATCCAGCTATCTGGGTTTGTTCAGAATTCAGTTGTGCACAAAACCCATGTTCCAAAAAAACTTCGAAAATTTCTTTCGTCAAAGGCTATTTTTAGCTTTGTCCAGAAGGTTTTCAGAAAGTTCTCCAAATATATTCGACTTTACAGTCAAAAGTCATCATTTTCAAAATGCAGTTCAATCTTATTGATTACAAGGTGAAATCAGCCCTTACACATAATTTCATCAAGACTTCAGATACAGACTTGAATCATGTTTATCCAGTGGTTAATCTAAGCAGTCTAGAGGGTGTTAGCAGCAATTCGTTGAAGAATCTTGAACGTTCTGGGTTGCTGGCAGCGGCATCCATTCCTATTACTATCTTCGATCTTGAGTTCGTACTTGCTTGCATTAAGCATTATGACTCGTCTTCACGACAGATCAGATCAGCAGATGGCAGGGTTGTTTGCAGTCTCAAACCAAAGGACATAGAGAAATGTTTTGCTATTCCTCCTCGCTCAGATAACTTCACTGTTGTTCTTGAAGCTTGTGAGAAGATATGGGATGCTGATCAACAACATTCACAGAGAAAAGTTGCTCAGAAATGGTTGACAATTCAGAAGACTAACATGCCTAAGAAGGTTGGTCGTGGTGAATTCAAAGAGGAAGTTGTTGTTTTGATAACTTTACTCAACCGAGTTACCGGTCAATCAGATGCTAGCACTTTCCATCCATGGATGTTTTACTTGATTACCAGAATCCTTGATGGTACAGAGCGTTTTGATTGGGCTATGCTGATTAGTGATTGCTTACATCAGCAAATTACTAACTTTCTCAAATATCATGAGTTTCATATGATATCTTACTTAGTGTACTTGGTCGCATTTCAAGGTAGCTATAAGCTTCTAAAAACCAATGGCACTCTCGGTGTTCAGCACGTTCATGAGTATTATCCTCAGTTGGAGTTTTCTCAATCCGAGCAGGACTTCCGAGCAATCAATGATCACTTTTCTATGAGAACCGTGAGAGATCTTGATGACGAAATGCACATTTGTATTTCTGCCGAGGCCAAATCAGCGATGGAGACTTGGGCGGATTGGTTTATCCAGTTCCCTACTTTCACATACATCCGAGTTTATGGATATGTTGGAGAGCCCCTGATGTTGCCAAGGTATCCGTCAGACAAGATTATCTTTATGGAGTTCCTCAGACAAATGCAACATGTTCACTTCTTTCTTCGTAGTCGTCATAAGACTGCTGCTAATTTTCCATTCACATTGGGAATTTACACATGCAATGCGGCGACAGATGCCAGGTTGATGTCTACTGAGATAGAAAGGTTCAAACTCAAGACTTACACTGAGAGGCGTTCCTATGATCCTCTCGGTCATTATGCAGATCGGTTAGAGCGAGGGATTACACATAAGCCAGCACTTGAAGATTTTTGGGCTAATTGTGAAGATGAATTCGAGGTTCGTCGTCGTCACTATTGTAGACTCACTATCGGTCAGCTCTCCGATTACCTATCAGAAGATGTTGATGGTCTGTCGGATGATGATGGAGAAGTTCTTCTCAATTCATATGTCAAGGATCAAGTTGCTCGGCAGCCACTTCGCTCACCTGATTGGTACGCCAAGGAGAATACTTCTATTGAAGAGGTTTCCAGATCAGTTATCAAGATTAGCAAGTTGTTCTTGGAGAGCAAACAAACGCGAAAGCCAATTCCTGTAGCAGAGCCGCCAAAGGATTTCTCTTCGTTGCCTTCTACTTCTAGGGCAATACCTCAAGTCAAAGCCATTATAATACCTCCGGAAGGGGTTAAACTCAGTGGAAACACGGGGAAAAGAGCTACTCGTAAGAGGAAGCAGAAACAGGTTGAGAATGTTCCTGAGGTTCCGGTAGAGACAGTTATTCAGGCTGAGCCTCATGTTTCACCTCCTAGTTCACCTCATATACAACCTATTGACATAGATTCTGAGCTTGAGACACCAGTTCAAGCAGGATCGGAGACAACTAAACCACCACAGGTTGATACATCAGGGACAGTCTCTCCTCGGATTGAAAATATTGTTCAGTCTTGTTGGCTCGAAAAGTCTTTGGGAAGGCAGAGGCGTGAACCGTCATACAATCTTGATTTATCTGAGTTTGGTGAGCCTTATCAAAGAAGGTCAAACAAGAAGATAAAGAAACAAGTGCATATCTAGAAAACTTCAGAATCAGAGATTGTGATCGAAGTTGCCGTTCCTCCAGAAGGTAAAAGCTTAGATGAAGTCGAAGTTGGTGACTTTACATTTACTAAGCCAAATCTTGGCAGGACCACTAGAGAGACAGACGTGACTCTTCTAAAGATCGTCACTAATAATCTTGAAGAGCGAATCACGAAGGATGGAGAAGATAAAGCCTTACTCAAGGCTGAAAATAGTCAACTTCGTCAGTACATTTCTGATCTTGTTCACGGGAATCCGAATAGAGCACCTGTTCTTCCTCAGAGTACACTTGCAGAACAACGAAAATTGGATCAGTTAGTCAGTCATGGCAGAGTTTTGGACAACTAGATTGACAGTTTAGTTGCTGCTGGTCGGTGTCTTCTTGCAGATATGTATCAGTTGAGAAGTGATGCACATAAGCTTCGTCAGGGTGTTTAGTCACTTGAGATTGCAGTTGCAGAGAGTTTGGCAAAGGATCGTGTTCTTGTATCTCAGTTGTCAGTTGCATGCGATGCCTTGGAGATGGTCGAGGATCAAGATAAAGTTTTTACTTGGAGAGAGCAGCACCTTCTCAGAACGGAGATATGCGAGAAGATCTCTACTAAGTTGTTTTCACTCAAGGATGATGTAGTTGGAGTGCTTGCACTTGTCAGCGGTTTCGTTGTTCAGATTCCGTGTCGTTATCTTCTTGAAGATGGCATGTATGTTGAGTTGGACAAAGTACAAGCAGAGTTCGAGAAGATGATTCATGACAGCCGTGAAGGTGAACCTATGGCGCCTAAGTTAGAGAATATTTCAGTGATTGCAGCCAGTTTCAGAAAGGCAACTGAAGATTGTAAAGATGGTGTGCACACAATTACAGAAAGTGGCAGAGAACTAAAGAAACAGATTGTTATTTTTAGCAGCGTCAAAGTGCCAGATGACAGAGAGATCGATGAGTTCTTGGTCGAAGTGTTAGACCGAGTTGACATGGAGTGATCTGCCAGTTGGAACCTGCAGTTAGTTTCGAGGGTTGAGTCCTGAACAGCACTTAACTCGACTTTCAGTCTTGAGTTCACTTGCTGACTTAACACATGCTTATCTCATTCTTGGAATTATCAACACAGGAGTTAGGGTTAGGGTTTCCAGTTAACTGAAGGTAGTGGCCAGTTAACTTTGCTTTAAATAAGGACGTGCATGCTTGCACATGGTCCATTTAGGTTAGATGTTTCAGTTAACTGATGGTAGCTTTCCAATTAACTGTATAGTTTACTTCATTAGGGTTTGCATAACTTGCATGCATTGCAAGAACAGTAGTGAACTCAAGGTGATTTTAGGGTTACCTACACCTTGATGTATATAACAAGAGCTTTTGCTCATTTGTAATTAACTTTTGCTTGAGAGAAATATATATGTTGCCTACCTGCCCCCTCAATATTGCTCTTTGGTATTTGTTCATGTGTTCGCTTATTACGACATTAATTGTTATGCCACATAGGGTTTCAAGAGATTGTAATGGTGGATTCTTTCCATAGTTTAGATAAATCTGTTTTGTGAATCTTTTATCATTACGATCAAGTGTTATGCCACACAGGGTTTCATAAGATTTTGATGATAAAAGCTGTTTTGCGAGTCTTTACTGTTATGATCAAGTGTTATGCCACATAGGGTTTCATAAGATTGTCATGGTAAATTCTCAAATCTGTTTTGTGCCCAATAAGCTTGTTTAGATTGAGATGATAGTTGCGCCACCTTGCCTTCAAGTAGAGAATCTAAACACGTTTATCGTCAGTTAGTCATAACCTTGCTCCGTTTCCTCATGCTCTGATTTTCTTGTGGAGATTGGATAGATTAGTTTAGTTGTAGTTGGTAGATCTGCAAAACCAGAAAAACTCAGCTGCAACGTATAAGTTCTTTCAAGAAAGTCTTGTGCCTCTACAGCTGAAACAAAAAGACAAGATTTAGTTTAGTTTATTTCCTTGCAAATACTTTGTCAAGCACAACGAGGGAGCTTCCCCTCCTAATTTGAAGAGCACTCATTGCGTAGTGTACATAGGCTGTGCGTATCAACTCTTACTCCAGAGGTGCTAGTTCTTACGCCAACAAAATGTTGCCTTGCACCCTTCAACAACTTCAAAATCTCTATATGGGGGGAATCCTTGTTTACACAAAAAGAACCTTACCACTATAGTATTTTGGATTCAATACAATGGCAAGAAGATATAATGGGGTTGTCATTGTGTTCCATCTCTCTTCAATAATTTTATGCACTCATTTGAAGAAAGTTTCTTCAAAATCTTCCTCTTTCTCTTTTATGATGGTCTTCATCTTCTCAATTGTTGATTCGATGTTATCATTTATCTCTACAAGGCTTGACCATGTCAATATAAAATATCATACTAAAAACAAACTTGGTGAAACTAAAGAGATATTCCACACAACAAGTTTGGTTAATGACCTTGCTAGAAAGTGTCTCTTGAACCCTCATAGGTCATCTCAAGACAAAAGTTAAACAAGTCTCAACAACTTGTTTGAAAAATAAAAAATAAAATAATTAAAAACAAACTTCAAAGATGAAAGCATAATTAAGTTAAATTTAAAAAAATAAATTTCTAACTATAGTGAAACATAAAATTTTATATTGTTTCACTCACCTTCGAAAGCTTTGATTTCAAAAATGATCTAAATATGCCTTGTGGCATGTGGTAGTTGGTGATGAAAATTCGGTTCTCTTCAACCTCCCCATACACCTTTTTTATCCAATCAATTTTGTTGTCAATTTTTTGTGGTATAAGGTTGATAAAATAGACAACACAAGGTGTCCAAAAGATGTGTGAATAACATTCCCCAACTAACAAAGTAACCACTCTACAATTATTTGCATTGTCTATTATTACTTGAACATCACAAAGCCCCACTTCCTCAATTGTTGTGATAAAAGTGTCAGTGATAAATTGGCTATCCTTTACCTCCTACCTCACAATCCACAACTCAAAAAACATCACTCCTTTAGGGGACACTACAATCACATTGATCGAGGGTTGGGTTTTAGAATCCTTCCATCCACTGGAAATGATAAACATCCATATTGCAGCCGATGAATCCCTTATCAGTTCCAATGAATCTTCTACATGCTTGACCTCCTTTTTCAATTAGGTGTTGCACAACTTCTCATAGCTCGAACTCTTGTACATTTTTGAATACTCATTACTTTTTCTCACCATTTCTTACCAATATGGTGGCAAATAATATTGAAAGCCAATCCATTTGCATAGATACATCTTGCTTGTTCAACGATCTCTTGAGACTCATTTTGAAATACGATTTCCATCAGTCCCTTTGGTTTCTTATTTGTAAGGTTTGCTCTTAAGGATTGACCAAAAGTAGGTGGCTCTCTACCACAACACTAGGATTAGATGGGGGTAGAGGGGGCCCCATTCCTTGAGATCATTTCTTTGCTAAAGGATGGTTTGCTCATGAATGTATGTTGTCACTTGCTCTAATGGCACAAGTACACCATTCTTTCTTAAACAAGTTTTACTGCCTTGTCCAAAAATGTCACACAAATGAGCTTTCACCCAACTATATAAGCTTGAACGCCTCACATCACACCCTTTGCAAATTCAAATATACCCCCCACCACCTAGAACCAGCAATATCAATCAACAGACTTCCAAAGAGGAGAATTTGGGTCAATTTAAAATAGGATTGGCCCATGGAGCTAGAATTAATTGCCATTGTAATCCCCATGGCAATAAAATTGATAAACAACACATTCAAAACAAATGAAAACAAAAGGATTGGCCCATGGAGCTAGAATTAATTGCCATTGTAATCCCCATGGCAATAAAATTGATAAATAACATATTCAAAACAAATGAAAACAAAAAAAAATGCATATAAACTAACTCTTTTAATATTTTAAGCATATTGACACATTAATAGGAAAATGTAAAGAAACAAATTGAAAACAAAACAAGAGAGTTCATTTGTGAAAACATTAGTGCAAATGAAAAAGAGCTTACCTCTTTTACAAAATTTTTTACAAATGAAAAAGAGCTTACCTTTTTTAAAAAAATCTTCTATGATGTCCTTGGCAATGAATGGGCTCATGCACATGTGGGAATAGCAATGCAACCACTTTCGAACCTTTAATAATCAATCTTTTAACTCTTTTTGCACAATGACAACCAAGAATGAAAGTTCAACATGAAGAAATGGTTTTTATCTTTTGCAATCAAAATGAGGTAAAATAAGTTTGTTTTAGTATTTCAATTGGTTTAGATGGCACTTTTAGGGTTAGGGATTCATTATAGTTTATCATAGTCAAAATCAAACATGAAATTTTTATTTTTTTTTAAAACCAAAAATTGGTGTAAAAATGGGCAGGTTCATTGCAAGTTTGTCATGGTTCATCATGGTTACATCTAGGTTCATTAGGGTTTGTCATCCAAGATGAACCCACAATCTATAACCTGCCCCCTATGCAAAAGTCCAAGCATATCAACCTCAATCACAAATCCATGGACAAATACCAGAAAACCATAATCTTAGTATGAATCTTAGTACTCATAACACACATCCCTAATGTTATTGTGTTAGTGTGTTTATGTTCGTTGTTTATATTCTTTGCATTCATTGTGTGGTTGGGACTGCCTTTTTGGTTTGTGTTAATCATTTATGTTGTTGGTAATGTCTAGCCAATGTGTTTGATGGGTTTTGGTTTGCCTTGCATTTACTCTTCTTACATGTCAAATGATCGGTATGTTGTGCTGACTTGATTGGCATGGTGATTTATCACTTTATTATTTATTGAAAATGGGAAATAAAAGGAGATTGAAATTTAAGAATCATGAATAGTACTTACCATGCAAGGGCACAGCCCTAAACCATAGTCTTAAGCATAGTTCATGGTGAATTAGGATAAAAGTTAGATTTCATGTTTTTATGATGGTGGCTTTTTGGAAAGGAAGAGTTTTGTCATGGCCCCAATCACAACCCTCTCAAGTATTAATCACTGCTAGGCCCCACATAAGCAAATAAGCCTGTAGTAGTCATGAATCGCAGCACTCAAAGAACCGCTGCCTATATTAGTATATTAACAGGCCATAATTTTCGCCTTGGTGCTCTGATTTTTGGAAACAAATAGGCATTCGAAAGGTATTGAAGAGTACTACACAACTATAAGGCTAATTTTTCCAGATTTTGTCTAAGATTCATTTTGTATCAGAATTTGTAATAATGACTATTTTGAGCCTATTGAGCATTGTATCTTGGAAAAGGCTTTGTAAACGCACTGAACTATAAAGTGCCAACCTTATAATATTTTGGGGGGTGATTTTTCATACTAGTGAAAACGAGGGAAGTGTATTGGTCTTCTTATTTGGTGTTATTTGCACTTATTCTTGGTGGAATTAAACAAGTAATTTGTAATCACAAACTGATATAAGGTTCCATTTAAGGGGTGGTTAATCATTTTTTGTTAAATTTCATCCTTTTGTTGTCAACCTAAATTTAGGAAACTATTTGTCTTGGAAACAAGGGAAGTGTATTGGTCTTCTTATTTGGTGTTATTTGCACTCATTCTTGGTGGGATTAAACAAGTAATTTGTAATCACAAACTGATATAAGGTTCCATTTAAGGGGGGGTTAATCATTTTTGTTAAATTTCATCCTTTTGTTGTCAAGCTAAATTCAGGAAACTATTTGTCTTGGAAACAAGGGATAAAGAATCACTACCTTGAGCGAGATCTATTACCCTATCTCATGTTGGAATATTTTGTCATTGATGTCAAGGTTGACTTATGTGCTTATGTGCTTAACCTGCTTGACCTGCTTGACCTACTTGACCTGCTTGAGCTAAGTGGTTGTCTACTTCAGCTGGGTGTTTATCTGCTTTAGCTACTTGCTTTCCTACTTGTCATCACATGTGCCAAATGTCAACATATTGCCAAATCAGCAATTTTATGTCATAGTTGAAAAGTCTCTTGCCAAGTCATCTTGTTTAGGGAACATGTTTGAAAAGTCAAATTTGTTTAAGAGATCGATTGTTTGAATAGTCAATGTGTTACTCTATTGGGCGATTTATGTTTTATGAGGCAGCTAATATATTTTATGGCCATCAAGTGAATATATTTATATGTTGAAAGAGGAGTTGGCATGTTTATTGTCTTCTTTGAAAAAGACAAAGAAACAATTTAAGGAGTATCGTGGCTAAGGAAGACTACCGCAGTTATTAAAAAGCATACCATCACCACATCTCCTCTCCTTCAGAATTTATATAGAAAATCTTTTGTGCTAGCATGTTTAGTTAGAAATGTGGCTTCTCTTAAGTGTTTTGGTTATTAAATTGAGATGGCTCGATATTGCATGAATTTCAAACGGCTTATACATTAATTAATATTTGGAGGCGACATGAGTATTGAAGATCATGTGATATTTTCTTCAAGCTCCCTTATTAATATTGTCTCTATCTTTAGCTGTTGAAGTTTTGGAATGAGTTTATTTTGTTTGGAGAATCTTCTAACTGGAGTGTCACCAATATGAAATATTTATTGATTCATATTTGATTATGACCTTTCTTCAAAGTTTCAAATATCCCTGCCACCATCTTTATGACTGCAAAGCGAATATTTCTTCCAGGCGGTTATGTTTGAATTCCTGACAGCTTCTTGGCACAATTTTTCTGAAGGACGTGAGGTATTCTTATATCGTGGTGGCAAGATTTTTATATCGTCTTGTCTATTTGAAGGTGCAGATTGAAGAAGGAAAGAAGATAGATGAAAAAATCAGAAATTAGTTAAAGGTTAAAGAAGAAAACGTTGAGAGACTTGAAGCAGAGGTTGTTTCTCTTAGAAACATAAGCAAATCATCAACACTCCTGAGTAATGAGAAAATAAATCAGAAAAGTTATGTGTCCTTTGAACAGATTTTAAATGCACAGAAGGTTCCAAAGGACAAGAGTGGAGTTGGATTTGAAGAAGGTCAATGTTCCAAGCCTGAAAAAGAAGAACAGCAAAAGAGTTGTGCTGACTGCTCGAAGCATTCACACATCAAGAACAGAAATAACAAGTTAAGAAGAACTCCTAGTCAAAGACAAAATCATATGACTAGGTTCAATGATTCTTTCTTTTGTGAATATTGTTTTTCATGCAATTCTTTTGGTCATAATGCTGCAAATTGTAGGGTTAATGCAAGAAATAATTTCAAACGTATGAATAAGAATTACTATGCTCCTCGGATGAATTACAATGTTGTTTGTTACAAATGCAATAACTTGGGTCATACTGCAAAAATGTGTAGAAGCAACCATGCAGATTTTTCAAAGCAAAACAAGAAGGTTGACAAAGCAAAAGAGGTTAAGATGGTTTGGAGGAAAAAAGATAAAGTTGAAAAGGTTGAATCTAATGGAGTTGCTACTAATGATCATGGACTTGATGATTTCAGAAGAAGGAAGTCAAAAATGACTTCACCTCATCCTTGAGAAGGTGCTCGAACTTAGGGGGAGCATTCATTAATACATCTTTTCAACCCCGTTTCAATTATGTAAGTTGGTTCAGTTTTGCAGATCATTATTCTTATGTTTTTGGTTTTCTGGATATGAGTTTTGGCGTGAGCTATTGCGTACATTTTAGCTTGTAAAGCTGCTGATCACTCATCAAATTATCATTATTCATTTAAGATGGGTTTCAGATCTTTATGTCATGTGATCAGAAATTTTGTTCATCATGCCATGACATTGGTTTTAGTTTGTCATTGATGTCAAAGGGGGAGAAATAAGTCAGGGGGAGCAATTTATTGTTTCATATCAGCAGATTGTTTTCAGTATTGGTTTTAATGTTGGTTTCAGAGCAGCATAGTTTTCAGAAGATGTTATCTGATGTAGTGTTTGGTTGTGGTTTCAGAGTGGTTGCCATCAATGACAAAGGGGGCGATTGTTGGAATATTTTGTCATTGATGTCAAGGTTGAGCAATGTGCTTATGTGCTCAAGCTGCTTGAGGTGCTTGACCTGCTTGACCTGCTTAAGCTGCTTGACATGCTTGACCTGCTTGACCTGCTTGAGCTGAGTGGCTGTCTACTTCAACTAGGTGTTTATCTGCTTTAGCTGCTTGCTTTCCTACTTGTCATGACATGTGCCAAATGTCAACATATTAGAAAATCAGCAATTTTATGTCATAGTTGAAAAGTCTCTTGCCAAGTCATCTTGTTTAGCGAACATGTTTGAAGAGTCAAATTTGTTTAAGAGATCGATTGTTTGAATAGTCAATGTGTTAGTCTATTTGGCGGTTTATGTTTTATGAGGCAGCTAATATATTTTATGGCCATCAAGTAAATATATTTATATGTTGAAAGAGGAGTTGGCATGTTTCTTGTCTTCTTTGAAAAAGACAAAGAAACAATTTAAGGAGTATCATGGCTAAGGAAGACTGCCGCAGTTATTAAAAAGCATACCATCACCACATCTCATCTCCTTCAGAATTTATATGGAAAATCTTTTGTGCTAGCATGTTCAGTTAGAAATGTGACTTCTCTTAAGTGTTTTGGTTATTAAATTGAGATGGCTTGATACTGCATGAATTTCGAATGGCTTATACATTATTATTTGGAGGCGACATAAGTATTGAAGATCATGTGATATTTTCTTCGGGCTCCCTTATTAATATTGTCTCTATCTTCAGTCATCGAAGTTTTGGAATGAGTTTATTTTGTTTGGAGAATTTTCTAAGTGGAGTGTCACCAGTATGAAATGTTTATCAATTCATATTTGATTATGGCTTTTCTTCTAAGTTTCAGATATCGCTGCCACCATCTCTATGACTGCAGAGCGAATATTTCTTCCAGGCAGTTATGTTTGAATTTCTGACAGCTTCTTGGCACAATGTTTCTGAAGGACGTGAGGTATTCTTATATCGTGGTGGCAAGATTTTTATATTGTCTTGTCTATTTGAAGAAGACAGCTTCTTTTATCTCACCTACAGTATCTCTAAGTGGTGCCAAATTTATTTCTGGCAGCATGCAAATTTATTATAGTATCAACTAAAAATAATAATGGTGTATGGGAGTTATGCCATTTTTAATATGAGATTCTTCTGACGGAAATACCTATTGAAGTGGTTTCAGAAAATTTATTAAAGCTAAGGCGGCTCATTTTTATAAGCATGAAAGCAGTTTTCTTTGTGTGTGACGACTATTTTGCTGAAGACGTGATTTCTTCAGGAGGAATTGATTTTTGGCAGAGACGTTTTTTTATACTTGGTTCATGTTCTTTAGCAACGGCTTCAAAATTTAATATGGGTAGCTTTATTAAGATGAAAAAATATCTTTGAATGGACTTAAGTCGAGCTTTCTAGAATTGCTCTTCACTATTTCTCGTGAGAGTTTTTAAGAGGTCAATGCTCTGTGTGAAAGAATCTTTACTTGAGGTGGCTACAATTTTAAGACAAATTGTGCTCCTTTAAAACAGATATCTCTTCATTTTTTTGGGCCGATATATATGGTGATATTCGTCGGTTACATTTTTATCAGGTGCTATGTCTCAAATTAGACATCGTGCTTCACTTTGGGGTGTTTTGATTTTTCAAGTCTTCGGTTATTTAAAATAAAAGAACCTTATTTAATATATATGTTCTCTGAGGCAGCTTCAGAAAATGGTGTATTGCGGACTCTTTTTAGTGTGTGACGGCTCTATCTACTTCTTTTTGGAAGCGACGTTTTTATTCTGAAAAATGTGAATATCTTTTGGTATGGGAGGGATAAGACTAAGCTGAAGTGATGTTTTTCTCGATGTACTGATGTTAGCAGATACATGAAGTAAGGCCTTTTGCGGTGTTTAAAAAGAGAATATGAATTGGCTGTGTCGAGGAGACGGGTGAACAAAAAGCGGAATACCGGATGATTATTGTGAGTTGCTTTAACTGAACTTTGGAGATTTAAAAAGGATACGAAGAATGAAAAATCATATACGTTGAATGAAGCTATTGGTAACATTGTCATTCTAGGAATGAAGTCATGCTCAGTTCGTTATTATTAGCATCTGGTTTCTCTTTGTGTTGAAACTTGAAATGGCTTCAGGTGCGAAAGTTGTGCTATGTGTATTAAAAGAATCATCGATATCCTCTATTGATGGAGTTTGATGCATAAGTAAAATATAAAACCTTTTATTGTCAATCCTAGGAGTGAAGGACAGTTATCTAGTTGAGAATATAGATTAATCTAAGTGAAGTGCTCCGGAATGAGAAGATAATGTTATTGCTTTTGTCTAGAATATAGCCTGCAGAATAAAAGCCAAGAGTGCACTTCGTCATTTTTTATGTTAAGCAGAAATTTGATTGTTGTAGATGGTTGAGTTTCTCTTTAAGTTCTGAAGAAATTGTTAGTTCTGATTATTTAACCGAGAGTTGCTTTCTACTGTTTTTAGGCTGGTATTATTTTGTTTGGATCTGATCAGAGTTTCTGGTATATGAAGTTGAGAACGTTGAACAAGAGGTGTTGGCTGAGTTGTGAAGTTTCTGAGCATATGTAAGAACTCTTTTTCCTCTAGCTCAAACCCCGACTGCCGGTATGGTTTTTTGTTTTGTTTGTTTTTGCAATATTTTGTGTTTTTCAAGGGTTTTATGTTTTTTTTGGTATTTTTGCAAATAACAATTCTAAGCTGGAAATTGAATGAAAGGAATGCAATAAAATAGAAGGAATTGCCGCACTTCAATTATTCCATTTACTGATAAATTCCAAAGAAAGTCTAAATACAAATGCATACCCAAAAATTTAGAATTACAATGGCTGCCATTAAATTGCTGCTAAAAAGCACATCATGAAGAAGTTCGATTCACTAGAAATATTGAGTGAATATCAAAAATAATGGTGCAGCTGTCTTCTTCTATGCTGAGCGCCCTTCCTTGGATTTTCTTGGAATTTTTACTGACCTCCACACATGAAATCGCCCTCCTTTAATCAAGACGCCTCTTGCTGCTGCTAACATTGGTAAAAAGCAAGCCGTACCTTTTTTGAAATTTGTGCCAGCAATCACCAAAAACTCAGTTTCTGATCTGCCCTTCTATTTGACACCAAATGTCATGTCCCCTTCCTAGTCAGCACAACTGGATTTGAGGTTAGCCTATCATTCTGATCCTCGTAGACGGACAGATATGTGTAGAGGATCAATTGATGCAGTTACCCGATGTTCAGGAGCATCATTCTTTCAGTTGATTCAGGTTGGGCCTTCGCAGGATCTTTCAGAAGGGTTTTTCAGTTACTTACTATTTATAGTAAGTAAGGCAGGCGGAAGCTGCTATTTTGGGCAGGGCACCTGGTTCAGATGGTTAGCTCGGAGTCAACCCAGTTTGTCAGTTTGATGAACAGATGGAGAATAACAGAGTATTTAATGATTATTAAATAAGTTGATATTTTGACTTTATGTTATAAAGTCACTTTATTAATTTATTTAAATATTAATATTTAATGGCTTATTATAAAGTATTTTTAATACTTTATAATACAGAGGAATATTTATTATAATGAATAATTATTTATTCATTGAGAGATGGACGCCATTTATTTATTATTCTCTCTAAGTTAATAAAGGCGAATTTAATCATTTATTTAAATGATTATTAAAAAGATGCTTGGGTCAAATTTCTCAAAAGGGGTATATATACACTGCCAAGACAAATCGAACTCTTATGTCATGATTATTCAATTTGTCTTATCCTTGCTCTGAGCATTGGAGTTTGCGAACCTAGGGTTTCAACAGACAGTTGATTTTGGAGAGCGTTCCCTCTTCAAGATCTGGCATACTGAGACTGTGAAATACCAGTTGAAGATTGTCGTACTTGGTAACTTCATACACAGGTTGCAGTTGAGCTTACTGGATCGATTCAGGAAAGGAATTACAAAGTATATTCATCAGTTGTTTGGGGCGACTTATCAGAGATCATTTCGCAGAGATCTGGCACTTCATGTCTTGAGGCCGTACCATATTTGTTGCTGCTGCTGGGCCGTACTTTTCTGTACCAGCAAGGCCGTACCTTCTTCTACAGGAGATCACGCCTTTATTTCTCAGCTTCTGTTCATTGGATCTTGTGCACCTAGGGCATTAGAAGCTCCAACATCGATTTCAGGGTCTAAGGATTGACCTTCTCATTCAGCCGTACCATTCTTCATTGTTTCTGGCAGCTGCAAGTATTCAGGTTCTTTTTCAAATTAAAATATTGTATTACCCTTCTGTGATCGATTTCATTCATTATATGAGTTTTGGAAAATCAATAAATGTATGCGCCTTCATTGGAGAGCAATATTGATGCATATTTATTGTCCATTTATTTATTATGAATTTTTAAAGTATTTTAGAGCAAAATCACAATTTATTGTTTATTGCAAAAAATCATCAAAAACACAAAAAAATACAAAACAACGAAAAATCAGTATTTGCAGTCAAGGGTTTGGGTTGAGAGACACCTGGTCTCTTACAGCGGTATCAGAGCACAATTTTCCTGCCATCGTGTGCTTTTTTAGTAAACAGAGTGCTTTTTGGTTGCTTTTTCATGAGTAGAGACATTATTCACTATACTAAGGGTATAGGAACAGGCAGAGTTGAGGATTGGACAGGTCCACCTATTCCTGAAGGTGAGATAGTATCAGGAGTATTGGGTATTCACAGATCTAGCTCCAACAGTAGTGAGAACAGTGTCACAACACTGATGGCAAACCGTGAGATCCCTGCAGAGACACTTAGGGATTCAGGGAAAGCGCATGCAGAGGGTGATATTACTGAGGAGTTTAGGCGTAGGCGCGATAATATGATGGGCATGATGTCGCAGTTGATGGGCACTATCAGACAGTATACTCCATCCCAGCCACACTATATTCAGATCGGACAGTCGAGCAGGACTGCAGGAGTGGACCAGCCTTTGGCATCAGCACCACGACAGCCATCACAGATCTATCATAAGCGTAGGCCTGGACAACCTACATTCATATCTAGAGAGACCCCACCTTCGACTCTGGAGGCAGAGCAGCAGGGGCATCATCAGGAGTTTCAACCACATAATGGCATGTCAGTAGCGGATGTGACTAGATTTCACGGTGAGTATCTATCATTGGCACCGGAGATCAGATAGGCGTTGTTTCTTTTCATGAGTTTATGGATGTTCATAAACCTAGAGGGGGAGATAGATTTGATCGTAGAGCTCCTCAGCACCAGCAGCCACAGCCACAAGTGAACAGGGATTTGCAGTATGCAGTTAGTAAAATCACCTTGCCATACTTTGATGGTTCTGATAAGACGTCAACGAGGTCTTGGGTCCAGAAGTTGGACAATTATCTATCACTGAGACCTATGCAGGAGGACGAGGCCATTAAGTTTGCTACTTTGCATCTTGATGGGTTGGCGCATGATTGGTGGCATCATGGCATGTACACACTTGGCCATCATGTCGTCACTACTTACCAGGAGTTCACCAACAGGCTCATAGAGCATTTTGACAAGAAGGATCTGGAACTCTACTTTAGGGAGCTAGCTCAGCTTAGACAGACAGGTAGTTTGGATGCTTATGTTGGTGAGTTTCAGAGGGTTGCAGTCATGGTGACAGGCATTTCGGAAAGGAGACTTGTTATACTCTTCGTCGAGGGTTTGACAGAGCCTATGAGAGGTTGGGTCAAGGCATTTGATCCTCCAACCCTTCAGGAGGCCATGAGGAAGGCACGTAATATGGAGCTTGCAGCACCTCGCAGCAAGTTCACTTCAGGTTCGACACCCTACACGAGGCCTAATAGGTCTTTTGACAGGAATAGGCCCTTAGACATAAAGAGGGATCCACCCGATCCTAAGAGACAAAATGCACCACCCTTTGACAGAGAAACATTGAATGATCTACGGAAGAAAAAATTATGTTTCTGGTGCAAGGCACCCTATGATGAAAAACATATATGCCCACTTCGTCCCAAGGTTAAAAACAAACAGATGGAATGGTTTTACGAGGGAGAAGAGCAATCTGATCTGTCAGACCAGCAAGCTGATTCTGAGCATTCAGATGATGACAGATCCGAAAATGAGGGTGAAAACGAAGGAGGAAGGAAGCTACAGGAGGCACATTTGACTAGCCTTCAGAGAGATGGGTCGTTTAGACTTCATGGGCTCCTAGCAGGTCAGAAGGTAATCACTCTACTCGACACCGGTGCTACTCATAATTTCATTGATGCACGATTGGTAGAGAAACGTGGTATACAGACAGAGGAGTTTGAGGGTATCCGAGTCAAGGTGGCTGATGGGTATACCCTCAAGTGTGATAGAAAGATAATTGATCTTCCGATGCGGTTGAACAACTACGAGTTCAAGACTGAATTCTATGTTGTTAATATGGGAGATACTGATGTGGTGTTAGGGATGGCATGGCTTCACGATTTGGGTGAGTTCACACTCAATCTGCGAGACATGGAGATGAAGTTCAAAGTTAATGGGAAACCTCATGTCATCAAGGCCATTAGAGACAGTAATTTGACGATGGTTTCACACAGGCGGATGGAGAGACTCATTCGTTATGATATGGTTGACTAGGCTGTAGAGTGTATGTTAATGCCAGCACAGCAGGAGCAGCAGAAGGGTGAGCACCACCCAGACACTCAGATACTGAGGACTAAACACTCCAAAGTGTTTAGCGACATTCCACCTGGTAGACCTCCAGATAGACGCACTAAGCATATCATCGAGTTGGAGGAGGGCGCAAAGCCCATTATGATTACACCCTACAGGCATCCGAAACGACTCAAGGATGAGATAGAGAAGACCATCAATGAGTTATTGGCTATGGGGCATATTAGACCTAGCAAGTCACCTTTTGCTTCATCGGTTGTATTGGTGAAGAAGAAGGATGGATCACTTCAGATGTGCATAGACTACCGCCAGCTCAACAAGAGGACAATTAAGAACAGGTACCCGATACCACGCATCGATGAGTTGATTGATGAGTTGCACGGTGCTATCTTCTTTACGAAGATTGACTTGAGATCCGGGTATCACCAGATTCAGATGAGGGAGCAAGACATTGAGAAAACCGCTTTCAGGTGCCATTGCGGTCACTTCGAGTTCTTGGTTATGCCCTTCGGCTTAACCAATGCACCTGCCATCTTTCAGGCCACCATGAACAGGGTCTTCAGTTCTCAGTTGCGGAGATTCGTATTGGTCTTCTTCGATGACATCCTGGTGTACAGTAGGTCATGGGAGGAGCATATAGCTCACTTGGATACAGTTTTGGGTATCTTGGCTGAGGAGTCCTTTTATGCCAAGGAATCCAAGTGTGAGCTCGGCATGGCAGAGTTGTTGTACTTGGGGCACATCATCAGTGCCAAGGGAGTTAGTATGGACACTGAAAAGATTCGGGCTATAGTTGAGTGGCCCGTACTAGAGAACCTTACGCAGCTCAGAGGATTCATTGGGTTGTGTGCTTTCTACAGGAGATTTGTTAGTGGGTTCTAACATCATGTCGCACCCCTTACTGATTTGACAAAGAAAGGGGCTTTTACTTGGTCACCACAGGCGCAAGAGTGCTTTGACAGGTTCAAGGTGATCATGACTTCGTATCTAGTGCTAGCTTTACCTGACTTTACGAAGTCATTTGATTTGTTCTGCGATGCTTCAGGGGAGGGCATTGGTGCTATTTTGATGCAGGAGAGGCACCCTATTGCTTTTGAGAGCAGGAAGCTTAGGGGTCCTGAGAGGTTTTACAGCATTTACGACAAGGAGATGTTAGCCATTATGCATGCTTTGGCTAAGTTCAGGCAATACTTGGTAGGCAGCAAGTTCAGTGTGCGTACAGACCACAATAGCCTGAAACACATCCTTGGACAGCGAGACCTAAATGAGAGGCAACAAAAATGGGTCAACAAACTGCAATCATATGATTTTGATATTACTTTCATTAAGGGGAAGCAAAATGTTGTAGCTGACGCCTTGTCTCGCAGACCTCAGTTGAATGCTATGGCACAGATCTCGAAGGATTGGAGGCATCGGATCATTACTGAGTATGCTAAGAACCCATGGGCTTCTAGCATTATTGATGGGACAGAGCAAGATAGTAGGTACACTGTTGTAGATGACTTGATCATTTACAAGGGGCGGATTTTTCTGGTTCTCGGTTCCGAGTTGAGGGATACAGTTTTGAGAGCCTTTCATGATCTTCCTATGGCGGGCCATCCCAGATACTTCAAAACATATAAGATGGTTCGGAAACGGTTTACTTGGAAAGGGCTGAAAACTGATGTTCTACAGTATGTTCGAGAGTGTTTTGTTTGCCAGCAGAACAAGCAGGAACACATATCCTGCTGGATTGCTTCAGCCACTTCCGATACTTGACAAGAAGTGGGAATGTTTATCGATGGACTTTATCACGGGTTTGCCGAAAGCCCAAGGTAAAGATTGCATTTACGTGGTGGTTGATCGGTTGACCAAATATGCACACTTCTTTCCGATTACTACTACATTCATAGCATCACAGACTGCAGAGCTCTTCTTCAGAGAGGTATTCCGGTTACATGGGTTGCCTCGAACGATAGTCAGCGATAGAGACAATCGGTTCATGAGCAACTTTTGGCAGGAGTTGTTCAGGCTTTGTGGGACCAAACTGACACCGAGTACCAGCTACCATCCACAGACAGATGGGCAGACGAAAATTGTCAATAAGTGGGTGGAAGGTTATTTGCGCAATTACATAGCTGAACAGCAGAGAGCTTGGGTGAGGTGGATATACCTCTGTGAGTACTGTTATAACTCTACTCACCACATGACGATACAGATGACGCCCTTCATGGCTTTGTATGGGTATGAGGCGCCCAACCTTTTGGATCTGATATTGAGTGATAGCAGAGTGCCGAGTGCAGGAGATATGATGCAAAGTCAGCAGGACATTTTGAGGTCTCTCAGAGACAATATCCAGCGGGCACAGAATCAGCAGAAGCAGTATGCTTATCAGAAGAGGGTTGAGCGTTCCTTTGTAGTGGGTGATATGGTGTATCTTATGTTGCAGTCGTATCGTCAGTCTACTCTGCGGAAAAGTGGTGCGGAGAAGTTGAAACCTCGTTACTATGGTCCATTCCGTGTTATCAGAGGAGTGGGCGAGGTTGCATATGAGTTGGACTTACCAGCAGATAGCGGGGTTCACAACGTTTTTCACGTTTCCCGCCTGAAGAAGGCATTGGGTCAGTGTGTGATACCCTCTCCAGTTCTGCCACCCCTTGATGATGAAGGGAAATTGATACTAGTACCTGAGACCGTCCTCAAGATGAGAGAGAGACACCTTCGGAGGAGGGTGATCAGGGAATATCTGATCAAGTGGAGAGATTTGCCAGTTGAGGATGCTACACGGGAGTCCGAGGAGATTCTACAGCATCTAGAGTTGAGATTGCTTGAGGACAAGCAATTTCAGGGAGGGCGGACTGTGATGTCCCCTTCCTAGTCAGCACAGCTGGATTTGAGGTTAGCCTATCATTCTGATCCTCGTAGGCTGACAGATATGTGTAGAGGATCAATTGAGGCAGTTACCCGGTGTTCAGGAACATCATTCTTTCGGTTGATTCAGGTTGGGCCTTCGCAGGATCTTTCAGAGGGGTTTTTCAGTTACTTACTATTTATAGTAAGTCAGGCAGGCGGAAGCTGCTATTTTGGGCAGGGCACCTGGTTCAGCTGGTTAACTCGGAGTCGACCCAGTTTGTCAGTTTGATGAACAGATGGAGAATAACAGAGTATTTAATGATTATTAAATAAGTTGATATTTTGACTTTATGTTATAAAGTCACTTTATTAATTTATTTAAATATTAATATTTAATGGCTTATTATAAAGTATTTTTAATACTTTATAATACAGAGGAATATTTATTATAATGAATAATTATTTATTCATTAAGAGATGGACGCCATCTATTTATTATTCTCTCCCAAGTTAATAAAGGCGAATTTAATCATTTATTTAAATGATTATTAAAAAGATGCTTGGGTCGAATTTCTCAAAAGGGGTATATATACACTGCCAAGACAAATCGAACTCTTATGTCATGATTATTCAATTTGTCTTATCCTTGCTCTGAGCATTGGAGTTTGCGAACCTAGGGTTTCAGCAGACAGTTGATTTTGGAGAGCGTTCCCTCTTCAAGATCTGGCATACTGAGACTATGAAATACCAGTTGAAGATTGTCGTACTTGGTAACTTCATACAGAGGTTGCAGTTGAGCTTACTGGATCGATTCAGGAAAGGAATTACAAAGTATATTCATCAGTTGTTTGGGGCGACTTATCAGAGACCATTTCGCAGAGATCTGGCACTTCATGTCTTGAGGCCGTACCATATTTGTTGCTGCTGTTGGGCCGTACTTTTCTGTACCAGCAAGGCCATACCTTCTTCTATAGGAGATCACGCCTTTATTTCTCAGCTTCTGTTCATTGGATCTTGTGCGCCTAGGGTATTAGAAGCTCCAGCATCGATTTCAGGGTCTGAGGATTGACCTTCTCATTCAGTCATACCATTCTTCATTGTTTCTAGCGGCTGCAAGTATTCAGGTTCTTTTTCAAATCAAAATATTGTATTACCCTTCTGTGATCCATTTCATTCATTATATGAGTTCTGGAAAATCAATAAATGTATGCGCCTTCATTGGAGAGCAATATTGATGCATATTTATTGTCCATTTATTTATTATGAATTTTTAAAGTATTTTAGAGCAAAATCGCAGTTTATTGTTTATTGCAAAAAATCATCAAAAACACAAAAGAATACAAAACAACAAAAAATCAGTATTTGCAGTCAAGGGTTTGGGTTGAGAGACACCTAGTCTCTTACACCAAAACCCTTTATCAACTACTCTGATTTTTGTGCACAAATAGAACCTCTGAATGAAGTTCTCCTGAATGCCAAATTCAATGGATATTTCACCACCTCAAATGGCTGCATCACTAAAGAGTTTATCGTACTCCAATGGCTTGAAAGACAAAAACCCTTGGCTTCTTCTTCACAAACGATTCTCATCAAAACAAATGCTCCAGAATGAATTTGATTTCTCCCTAACTTCATTTATAAATCCTCAAAGAGGGTCGACCCCCTCAAAAAGCACATTAAATACATTTTAAAATAATGTTATAACATTGCATTTAATATTTAATAATTTCTACTTGGTCTAGGCACCTCATTTAATTAAAATATGGCCCCCTTTTAAACGATGAACTTGACCCTCAATTATAAAGTTAAATTATAACTTTATAATATTCCCTTTTAATATTTTAAATATTATTTGAGCCATTAAACATTAATATCTCCTTCAATATTTAATATTTCATCAAACCGTCTGAACCAGGGGTCAACTCTGTAAATCCCAATACGACCAAGTGCCTTACATTGCATTTAATATTTAATAATTTCTACTTGGTCTAGGCGCCTCATTTAATTAAAATATGGCCCCCTTTTAAATAATGAACTTGACCCTCAATTATAAAGTTAAATTATAACTTTATAATATTCCCTTTTAATGTTTTAAATATTATTTGAGCCATTAAACATTAATATCTCCTTCAATATTTAATATTTCATCAAACCGTCTGAACCAGGGGTCAACTCTGTAAATCCCAATACGACCAAGTGCCTTACAAAAAATAGTAAGGGTCCCTCTCAACCAATCTTAAACTTACTATTGATAGTAAGTATAGCAATCGGGGCTCTGGAGACATCAAACGAAAGCCAGAACTGAAAATCACTGAACTTCGGAGAGGATACAAGCCTCTGCTAACCAAGACCCTGCCTCAAAAGACCCTCTAACCAACTATGTTAGCCTACGAGAGCCAATGATAGGCTAAACCATCCGAAAATATGGTCATGCTAAAAAGAGGACATTACAGCATGCTAAACAGAATAATCAGCTACAGCAGGATATGATGTTGTGAGTTTGAGCCTCACAATTCATGTGAAGGCAGTGCTAAAAATCAATGTTGCAGTGTTGTAAATTTTTGAAGTCTGGAGTTGGTGCTTCAGCCACTAGAGTTGGTGCTTCAACCACTGGAGTTGGTGCTTCGGTGTTTTTGGAGTTGGTGCTTCGAAGGAGGGTTGGTGCTCTCGGTGGCTTGGTGCTCACTTATGTAATCAGGGTTGGTGCCCTTTCGATAAATAAAAGCAATATTTTGTCGTGGTTTGTTTACTCGAAAGGGTTTTCCACGTAATCTTGGTGTTTATCTTGTTAATGGTGTTTGATGATGCTCCTAATATTTTGATTTATGATTTACATGTTAAATCTGGTTTAAAGTTTTAAAATGTTCTGAAATACTGATTCACCCCCCCTACCCCTCCCCTTCTCAGTATTTCATGTGTGCTCTTCATCTCCTTAGACTTGTTCCTGAGCCAAGTGACATTGATCAGAAGAATGCATGGTTTAACAATAATGGAATGGTCTTTGGACTAATATGTCTTACTATTTATGAGGATACTCTACATCACATAGAGCACACTAAGTGCCCTATCACTGCTTGGACCATCATCCAGTAGTTGTATGGAGACATTGAATCTTCATCTGAAAGTGATGTTTCCTTAGAGAACCAGAACATTGTGGATGATATTGAGACTGATGTTGCCTCATCTTGTGTGGACAAAATCTGGAAAAATTAGCCTTATGGTTGTGTAGTACTCTTCAATACCTTTCCATAGTGTTTCCGAAAACCGGAGCATCGAGGCAAAAGTTTCTCAGTCTACAAGAGAACATGACATTGCAACTAACTTTCTCACTCTACAAAGCATTTGTACTCCACATCTTTGAAGCAAAATTTTGTAAGCCAAGCATGGTTGGATTCATCTAATTGAAGGAATGTTGATGGAAACATTGTCACAAAGATAATTTTTAATAATGTCTTTATGAAGAGAGTTACAAAGATTATCAAGGCAACTTCAAACATCAATTCAAATTTTAAATTATATCCTTTAATTTCACTTATTGTTAATTCTAATTATAGGATATTGTTCTTTTTTTTAAGTTTTTATTGTAATTGTAACTTTAATCTATTTGTAGGTGTTGAAGTCTTTAGTCAAGGTTTTGCACTTGCTGGATTGAGAGCAAAACCCGATGGGTTACATTTATGATGCCATGGATAGGATCAATGAATTCATCCAAAATTACATAGGACACAAAGCCAAATTTGAACCCATCTAGGATATCATTGATCAAAAATGGAACAATCAACTCCACCAACCTATTTATGATTTAGGATACTACCGTACCCCCAAGGACTACACAAACATTAATTGGGAGGTTATGGAAGGCCTAATAACACCTAAGGTTGAGACAAAAGATCTATTTATTGGGAAGTTATTCAAATGCAACTATGTTAAGGGGAGGCTCTCTTCTTCACTACTAGCTATCCTAGCAAAACCAAGCAAGCATCAAGTAAAAAATAGTGTAGCCATCACATACAACTTGTAATTATTGCTTACAATCTTTCGAATGTCCAATTTGCATCTGCTTGGTGGGAAGATTGAAGCAAAAAATCAAAATCTTCAAAAGCTAACCCTCTTCATTTTGTCTTGTAATGTCCCCCGTTTTCCGAGCTATCACTAGCGGAGTCCACTAGCTTATTTTATTCCTATAAGCTAAGGTGGGAAAAAGCAAACTGATAATTTAATTAATCAAATATTACATCGTCCTAAGTTACATGGATTGGACGAAAACCAAATACCATCTAAAACAACCCCTATGGTGTTTGAATCCGACCTTCTGATTTTCATACCCATTTGCTAATCAATAATTTCATAAGTCTGATTTTTATTACAGCAGCTTGAATGGCATGCAAAATCAAACGCCTAGCATTGACAAGCTGAAAGTTCACGCCAGAGATGATGAAGATCTATGGGAAATAGTTGGACGCCAACAATGAAAGAGAAATTGAGCCAAAAGACCAAGCGCCCTAGCTCCCAACCAACACGCCTTCCTAAGAAAGTACAGCCTTTGCACAGTTGGAAACACATGCAGATCAGAAGTATCTGTTGCTGCTTTGAATTCTTTGGAGAAATGCAGTCAAGAGGACGCCTAAGCCAATTTGCATCTAATTTGAAGAAGTACGGCCCTAAAATCTTGATCCACAAGCTTGAAATGATTTAATCTTCAACTCCCATGTGCTAGTTATTTATTGGTAATCTGCAACTACTAAAATCTACAAACCCTTGTTCCAAATCTGCAATGATAATCATAAAACCTGATTTGTTCTTCAAAGCAAAACTCAAATTTATGCTCATATGATGATCCTTGAGCGAGACCAATCAAGTAGGATCCTTGGACGATCTTGCACGCTTGTAGAACTTGTTCTAAGAGAAGCTATCCATCATCAATCAACCATGAAAGATAAACTTGCAGCAACAGCTCACAAAATGATAATATATTTTGAATGATGAACAATGAGCAAAACCCTTGCCTTATGGATATGGACACCACTTTTAGATATTTCTGCCTTTGACAAAGTCAAAATATAAAATATCTCCTCTTGAGAAGTCAAAACATAAAACATCTCCCTTTGATTTATTATTAGATCTTTGTCAAAGTGATTTTTCACTTAAATACTTCATAAAGTGACTTTTTCACTTAAATATTTCATAAAGTGATTTATTTCAATTAAATACTTTATAAAGTGACTTTTTAACTTAAATATTTCATAAAGTGACTTATTTCATTAAATAATTTATAAAGCAACTTAAGATATTCTTTTAATAAAGTCACTTTCACTTTATAACATTAAATCACTAAATCACTTAATAATAGAATATTATTAAATAACGTGACTTAATAAAACAATAACTCCTGGCCCGAATATCCAAATGACCCCTTAAGAGTGTCCCATGACCAAGATCAATTGCAAGTGTGCCATTACTGACCCGAAATGTCACTTGCTAAAAATAGTAAGTAACAAGGACAAGTCCTAAAACCCCTCAAGAAGATTCCCTAAACCTCACGTTAGCCTACGGGAATCATAGTAATAGGCTAACCCTATTCCTCGAACCACTAGCTAGGAAGGGGACATTACGATCTGCCCTCTCCGAAATTGCTTGTCCCCAAGCAATCTCCACTGCAAAGAAACCCCACTCCACTAGAAGCCCGAAGGAAAAATTGTGAAATGTTCCACACATCTCTAACTAATTCCTGTAGCACCAGCATAACCACAACTACAGAAAGATAAACATCATACCAGCTATCCAACTCATGCGTGCTAGTTTTGTGCATCACTATCAGCTCATGTACAAGTAAATGAAAAATGGAACTGTAGGCTCTCTGCACACTAAACTTGTCGTATAGATTGCCAATAAACACTGTCTGGAATCCTAATGCACTAGAAGGATTCCAAACTCTGCGAACAACGCTCAACTGAATGTCGGGATCCTAGATCATCCTATAGAATGCCCCATCCAAATCCTATTGCGTCAACATAATACTATTGTACCCTATAACTAGGTCAACCCCGACAATAGAAAGAAGCAATCCACCAGCCAAATCGATCCCTAGATCCCATAGCCAGAATGGAAGTCTGCCATACTCATCACCCGCTGACTTCCCCCGTGAAACTCTAACCTCACCTTCACCATGCTAAGAGTGGTGAAGTAATTCACCGGGATCCAACTTCACTATTGTGCCAAGCCTGTCACTACCCAGATTCCAACACTGACAATCATCCCCATATAAATTGTGCACAAGAATCTCCATTACATGTAGCACGCATCTCTAAAGTGGAACAACTACACACTCTGTCATAGAGCCATCAACGTGAACTAATTGTGTTTCACTAAGTATGTCATAGATGCTTGCACCAATAAAAAATCGACACACCCATGTTTCCATCCATATGTGTAGTAATGACATTAATGGCTCATCCTTGTTATCACGAATTTAGCAAAGACTGCTCCATCGCAAGCCCCCTACTAAACTTGTCTGCTTCCTAGGTTCGTAGCTCAACTGACGCAAAACGAGGTGATTTTTGAGCCACCGTAATGCGTTCCAAAGCCTCAAACAGTTAGTTTGAGCATCCCCTATGTTTGCCTCGCGAAGACCTTCGAAACGAGCCCTTCGCAAGTCTCACTGTTCATACTTAGTCAAATTGTGAAAAATGCAGTTGCCCCAAAAAGTGCGCCCCCATGTTCAAAATTTAACTAAGTGTTGAAAATGCAGGGGCACCAAAAATCAGCACCCCTGCATGAAAAGTGAATTGTCAAAATATATAAGAGCACTGAAAAAGTGCGCTATTACACTTTGTGTCTAGACTTAGCCATTTTTTTTGCCTAGGCGTGTTTCTTCATGTCTTTGACATTTTTCGCTTATTGTGCCACTTTTTATGCCTCAATTAATTGGGCAACTTCAGTTAAGTTTTTGTGTTTCCCTTTCACTTAAAAGTGATTTTATTGTTTCACTTTCATTGTTTGTGGTCTTCAAACTCCATTCCTTCTTGCTGGGCGAAATCTTCTCAAGCTACAAAACACGTTTTTGGAGAAATCTGAAGTTCCTCCCAACCATGTTTCACGTTTTCTCTTGGTAAGTCGTTCCTCTTACCTTTCCTCTATTTTCCTTCACTGTTTTGTATAGGTCTTAGTGATCTATATGTGTGTTTTTATTTACCTTTGTTTTCTTCATGCGTTTTTGTAAATCACGTGTTTTTCTTTCTTTCCTTTTATTCTGAATGTCTTTCCAAAATGCGTGGGCGTTTCTTCTTACCCTAATCACATTTTTCTCCTTTCTTTATGCGTCAACCTTGTGCCCACACATTTTTAGTTTAGATCATGGTATCTTCTTGTTTTGTTTGAGCTTTCTAAATGTCTCCCTTTGTCTCTTAGTCTCTTTCTTTTTTCCACGCCCCTTATCTTCAAAGCATCACCATGTTTGTTTCATTCTATCACCATTTACATCAATGTATATTGGCGTAAGGATGTAGGTTTTTCTCTCCAAAATACGTGGTGAAAGGGTTTCTTTTCAAAATGCGTTATGCAAATGATTGACGCAAAGAAATTCACGCTTCAAGAGTCAAGTGTTGTTTTTCAACATCATTGCACATTATTTTCCAACTCCATGCTTCATGTGCAGTGGCATCCAAAAAGTGTGCCTTTACATTCATTGGTCCTTCACAGAAAATCATGCAAACTCCCAAGTGCAAAAGCGCACAAAAAGAGCGCCATTACACAATGATTTTTTTCTAACACTAAGATATGCAGATGCTGTTTCTACTTTCACAGCTTTTTCCCTTCAACACTAAACTTCAAGCATTTTCGCCCGAACCTCTTTTCCGTCTAATTTTATGCATCGCTTTGCATGCCTTGTCATCCATCACGCCATCATCGCTAAGCCGCTTCACGATCCCCTACGTCAGTTTAACGACACGCTTGTTCGACCTACATCTTGCGCTTCCTTTCAAAGATCTCAAAGTTGATTGATCAAAGTCAATTGCTCTCGATGATCGCTAAAAACTCGCTCTTCAAAAAATCAAAAGGCAAAATGAAATATAAGTATCAAGGTGTCTATCCACCAATTGCGGTAGTCTCCAAGGTCGAAGAGATAAAAGACACAGAGGTTGGTCGACTAACGTTTGCTCTAACTCCACATCTTGTAGTCTCTTTCAAAGATCCTCAAAGTTGATTGATTAAAGTCAATTGTTTCGATAATCGCCGAAAACTCTCCGCCTTCTTCAAAAGCAAAGGCAAAATGAAATATAAGTATCAAGGTAACAACTTCAACTGCGGGTAGTCTCCAAGGTGGAAGAGATAAAAGACAATGTGAGGTTGGTCATCAAGACCGGGTTGATTTTGCAGAGAAAACCGAGAAGAGGCTCCTTCCGACTCTATGAGAGCAATTGTACACGTGAACCGTGATTTGGTAGCCAGGTTCCCAATCACAGACACCATATGGAGTTTTTCCCTTCGTTGCATCCCACTACATCGTGGAGAGCGTATGTGATTGATCTTTCTCGAAAGCACGTAGATTTTGAGACTCGGCACCGACTTCGATATTGTGTTTAAAGTTCCTCAAATGGAGAAGTACATTGACATCTCGATACAAAAAGCACAAGAAGTCTATGATGCGGATCCCAACAAGGCTAAAAACTTAATAAATAGCCAATGGTTGAAGAAGCCTAGGCAAACTGTTTCCAGATGGCCAAAGGGACTTCTGCGAAGTGATTTCAAAGATGATGTCAAAGATATGATCACATTCTTGAGCAGAGTGAAGGGCTTGCCTGAATCATCCACGTTTCATGACTAGATGTATGAATATATTAGGATCATAAGAAGACAAAAAGTGCACATTGACTGGGGCAAACAGATCAGTGATGAAATACATGAGCAATTGATCAATGTGCCTTCCACATTAAAATTCTATATGACTTCTTACCTGGTGTACGCAACAGCTGTAATGAGGCAATTTCCAGGTCTATCTACAAGAGGGAATCAGATGCTGGTACCTGTGTATAAATTTTTCTATCAACTGGAGTTGAAAGAAAGCTTCCATCATTTCAGGCGGGTTGTTGATGCTTTCTTTGCACATTTGCTTTTCAATTTTGATCCGACTTTTGAGAGGAGAAGGGTATCTGATGAGGCTTATAAGGCAGTAAGTAAAGTTGGATGCTTATTTCTACAATTCCCAACATTTACTTATTTGAGAATAGGATGCTACATTGGCTGCCCTTACATGCTGCCACGATATCCTTCGGACAAGTAATTTCGTGGAGATGCGCGCATGCTTGATTTCCCGGAAGTAAGTATTAAAGAACGGGCGGTGGAATATTCAATAATAAGCGTGCGGATTCCTAAGTTCCTAATCGGCTAATCAATCGGAAAAATATACTATCCCGACTGTATAGAAAGCCAAATTTGTTTATGTTGAGATGCAAATCATGACAATCAGGACCTATAGATATAGGTTTGATTTTGATTACCGGGATGTCATAAGGCGATTGCAAAAGGGCCATCATCACAAGTACCGTTTTGAAGACATCTGGGTTGATTGCAGAGATGAAGAAGCCATTCGCAAAATGTATTATTGTAGGTTGACCGTACAGCAAATCAGAGACCTTGATATTGCTGACCTACCAAAGGATTTTACAAATCCTGGCGATATCATGAATGTTGTCTATTATGATGAACAAGAGGTTTCTAAAAAGCTGGTGCCTGCAATTCAATGGTCTAGGAAAGAAAGTACTAGCATCAGAAAGAGATTGGCACCCACCCATCCACACGCAGTATCGGTTAATAAGCATGGTTTTGAAATGAAAAGTTTCAGAACAAATTCGGAAGGAGAAGAATCTGAAGCAGAAGCTCGCCGACAACAAAAACTCCGCATGAAAAATAAATCAACGGTTGTTCCCACTTCTTCACGAAGAGGTCCCAGGATCAAGTTTATTGTTGGCAAGAAAGATACCTGTGTCACCCTGCATGAGAAACCATTGAATCTAATCCATCTCGGCCTAAAGGTAAAAGGTTGTTTCGTAGGAGATAGATTCCCGGCGAAGAAGGTAATTTCCAGCGGACCAAATCACTGATGAAGACTCAAAGAAAAGCAGCACTCCGCGTAAGAAGTTTCAAAGCGGCAAGAGTCCAAGAAAATTCAAGAAGACCAAGGTGATTCAAGGTGAACCGTAATCGAGACAAGAGGGCGCACTAAGAGGAACCTGTGCATGATCAAGAAAGAACTATGTCTCCACTTGAGAACACCGAAGCTGGAGGAAATTCCCAGAACGTCATCACCTGTGATTTCTAGTGTTCCTCATACCCCTCCAAATTCGAATACTCCTCCACCTCCTATTCCTTCATCACCCATTCCTACCACAGGCATTCCTGCAGTAGAGGTATCCACTATTCCTGCAACATCAACCTTGCTTGACACTCCCTCAGTGACAAGCATTCATACGGTTGATATACTGTCAATTCCTCCATCATCCATTCCTAGCCTGTCTTCACCGACGTATGATATCACTTCTGAAACTGAATTCAATCGGTTCATGAATGAGTCAATGTGTGACTAGCTCAATGTGCAGTCTACAGGAGCAATGATGACAAACACTTCTCCTATTGTCATGATACCCATAGTAACTTCAGAGGTGACAATGACAACAAAGTTGACAGTGAATCCAAAAGTTCACACCTCCTTCCTTCCCCCTTGGCTAATATCCCAAGTATCGAAGCGGAAGAAGCAAATGATATCTCCAGAGGAGCTCAACCTCGAAGAGATAGTCCCTCCAAAGGCTAAAGGGAAGAAAAAGGCAAAAGTATACTCAAGGCTAAACGTTGACAAGATTGGCCACAACTATGCGGAGATTGGCATATCACCGCAAGGAGGAGATGTCAATATGGAGGACTACACAGTAACAAGAGTCTAGCTTGGCAAGGTTACCAATGAAAGTGCAAAAGCAAATGCGCAAGTGACATTGAACATCTTGGTTGGAAGACTGGATAAAATGGAGCGAGCTCGCAATATGTACAAACAGAGGGCAGAGCATTATGCCACTGTTGTAAAGAGACTTGCAGGATCTTCAACTAATACACAACAACTGGGAGTGGTAAGTATTGAGGACCCACCTATCAAAAGAGTTCATAAGTTCGCCTCCAAAGGCAAGGTGTTGTATGATTTCGTTGAGGAGATCATAAAACACGGATCTCAAATCATAATTGTTGCGGACGAGAAAACTACTTTCTTGGCCAAGCTCACCACAGAGCTTGATAAAGAAAAAAGTGTACTTTCCCAAGAGCACAGAGATATGGAAAAATGCCTACTGTCATGGTCACAAATGAAGCAGGTAAAGCTCAGTAAATTGGTGGAAGCCGGGATAATTCCCAACAAAGAAAAGTTCATTGAGCTAAGAGAATCTTTGAAACATCGAATTCAAGTAATTCAATCTCTTACAGAGGATCTCCACCAAGTGCAGGAAGATGTCGAAAGGCATTGTGTTATTCTTGAAAAAGGTATCAAGGAGTTAACAGGACAATGTCTTGAGGAAAATCATATCTTCCTACCAGCCATAGAAATATCCCAGATCTTCAAGAAGCCATCATGAAGATGATTGACAGCGCAAACTTTTAAAAGCCTCTTTGAACGTCATTTATGATACAAGGCTCACATTAGATAACTTGAAAACGCATCTTGACAGGTGCAAGAAGGTTCACTCATCTGCCATGAAATCGATCACAAGAATTCACACCATTGGTCCGGATGAGAAGTTCATGCAGGAGACCCGAAAGAAATACGAAGACTTTCGCGCCCAAAGCAAGGAAACATGAAGGTTCCTGATCTCCAGTGTTAGACATTTTCAATGCATCCTTTTATGCATCTTGTAAATATTTCCTGACATTTTATATGTCTTTTTGTAAATTGTAATTGCACCAAGTTTGAGATGTAATCTTTTGAAAACAAATTACACTTTGACTTTGGTCAAAGTTAGGTGAGATCTCCTTAAATCGCTCACCTAACTTTCCTCGATTTTCTCAAGTTAGTTTCCTAATTTTGCTAATTCCTCTTTCTATAAATATGAGGGATTTCTATTGTATTAAGGATCTTTTAGTATTTTGCAACAAAGTGCTGCCCTTTTTGAAACAAATTGTGAAACTTTGTGTTCATACTTTGCGAACAAAATCAGATCAATAAAAAAGAAGATTGCAAACCAGACTTTGTGTTGGATTCGATAGTCTTGTGAATTGATCTCTTTTGGTGGTAATTAGTAAGTGATATCTAAAAGACTCTAAGCAATTCATTTAAACTTTGTGTTACATCTTTTACTTAGATTTACATTTGTGTTTTGGTTAACTATGGCTGGATGATCTACAAGACTTTGCGCTTGTAATTGTTCATGGTCTTTGGATACTTTCGTTGGATGATCTACAAGACTTTGCACTTGTAATTGTTCATGTTGTTCGAGGAATTGCTGCATCTAAGAAGACTTTGTGCTTCTAATGCGACAAACGACACATCTATCACAAATCCACCATTGATAAAGCTACAGAACAACTTTGTGTCTTCGTGAGCTTTCCCTTTTACTTTACTTGTTTATTGTTAATTACTTATGGTATCTCTACGCTTTGCTTTGACAAGATAGAGGTATTGGTATTACTGCTAGTTGATCGTTTAAAGTTATTAAGAATTGAGAACTTCCAACACTGAAGCATTGTAAACATCATCTCTGAAAAAAGAGAGAAGGATGAATATAACACACCCCCCTCACTTCATAAGTATTATGTACATTGTGTAATTACTTTATTTGTTTTATGATCGCTTCCGTCAGCAGTAAGAAGGGCGCCTCCCATTTTATGATAGGAGAGATTCATATCTCACATAGCTGTGGCTGAATTCCTAGTTGTGTAATCTATCGAAAAGTTGATTACATAATTTTCAACCAACAATCCTTTGAATGTATAATCCACTTGTTCACCCAACTCTAGGACTTGAGCCTTAAATGGGCTCTCATCTAGAGGTATCTCATGAGACTCAATGCAAACTACGTGTACCAATAAAATTTTCTGAATCATACCTCTTCTCTTGTTCACACATAACTGCATACTCTTCTTGTTTGCTTACCTCAAGACGCTCCTCCTCTGCATGCTCAACTTCTACACATTCTTCTCTTGGAAGAATTAGAGATATAAGTTGTGACACACTCTGCTTCTTTGCTTGATCTAGCTTGTTGCAACGTTCCTTGACCTTCTGAGCTACTGCTTGAAAACATTTGCTTTTCAAAGAGATATTCTGATTACACGAATTGCACAGATTGCCTCGGACTATAGTGAGCGATTGAGACAAACATTTTTATGAGAAAGCAAAAATAAACTGCGATTTGTTTTTCAGAGAGATATTCCGACCATCAAAGGAAACCTTTCCAAAGACTTAGTGACGAGATGGATACCCTCTCTTAGAACAAGTTCTACAGGCGTGCAAGATCATCCAAATGACCCCTCGAGAGTGTCCCATGACCAAGATCAACTGCAAGTATGCCATTACTGACCTGAAATGTCACTTACTAAAAATAGTAAGTAACAAGGACAAGTCCTAAAACCCCTCAGAAAGATTCCCTAATCCTCCTGTTAGCCTATGGGAACCGTAGTAATAGGCTAACCCTATTCCTCGAGCCAATTGCTAGGAAGGGGACATTACAATCTGCCCTTCCCGAAATTGCTTGTCCTTAAGCAATCTCACCTGCATACTCAAGCATGTCCTGAATGTCGGGACCCCAAACTAGATGGTACCATGCCCCAACGAAAATCGGCAACAACCACTAAAGTAAGATCGAACCAAACTCAGTAACTCCATCAAACACTATCTACAGAAGAAGCATCCTACCAAACATAGAGGATCCTAGAGTCCACAACCCAACTGGTAGCTTCTCATACTCATCATACGCTGACCACCATTGTGCGACTCTAATATATTCTCCACCAAATTGAAGATGGTGAAGCAAACCACTGTAATAAACTCCACCTGGATCCCATGGACAAATTTGAAATTTGTCCTTCCTGTCTCACAGTGACTCCTGCTGCCCCATGCCAACTATACCTGTAGTGCTAAGCTACTCATAATTTGCTAATATATTCTGTATCCCAATAGTATGCATATTTCGCAAGACTTGGGAGGATCATTTGGCACATTTGGATTCAATGTTGGATCCATCCTCAATCAAGCAGGAAATATTTCCAGGCCAGGAGTTATGGATTTATTAAGTCACGTTATTTAATAATATTCTATTATTAAGTGATTTTGTGATTTAATGTCATAAAGTGAAAATGACTTTATTAAAAGAATATCTTAAGTCACTTTATAAAGTATTTAAGTGAAATAAGTCACTTTATGAAATATTTAAGTGAAAAAGTCACTTCATGAAGTATTTACATGAAATAAGTCACTTTATGGATAATTTAAGTGAAAAAGTCACTTTATGAAGTATTTAAGTGAAAAATCACGTTGACAAAAATTTAATAATAAATTAGAGGAGATATTTTATGTTTTGACTTCTCAAGAGGAGATATTTTATGTTTTGACTTTGTCAAAGGCTGAAATATCTAAAAGTGTCGTCCTTCTCTATAAGGCAAGGGTTTGGCTTATTATTCATCATTCGGAATATATTATCATTTTGTGAGCTGCTGCTGCAAGTTTATCTTTCATGGCTGATTGAGGATGGATACCCTCTCTTAGAACAGGTTCTATAGGCGTGCAAGATTGTCCAACGATCCTACTTGATTGGTCTCACTCAAGGATCAACATATGAGCATAAATTTGAGTTTTGCTTTGAAAAATAAATCAGGTTTTGTGATTATCATTGCAGATTTGGAACAAGGGTTTGTAGATTTTAGTAGTTGCAGATTACCAGTAAATAACCAGCACATGGGAGTTGAAGATTTCATCATTCCAAGCTCGTGGTTCGAGACTACATGGTCGTACTTCTTTTCATGGCATATGACTTTGGCGTCCCTTTGACAACAATTTCCTGAGCATTCTAAATAGCAAATTGGAACTTCTGATTTGGCACGTGTCTCAACTGTGAGCGAGATAGGACGCTTTGATTTTGGACCTGTTTCTTCATCCACCTCTAGCGTCTAGCTATATTCTACAGATCTACTTCATTTCCAACTTGAACTTTGAGCTATTATGTGCTAGGCATCTAGAAATCTATGCAAAATGATGTTGCTGTAATAAAATCAGAATTATGAAAGTTATGTTCAGCAAATGCGTATGTCTTATGTGTGTTTACAATCAATAGAAATCAACTGGATTTTATTCATTTTAAGCATTCCTTTTCTATATTTGTGTATTTCAATTATTTTCATTTCCAGCATCAAAACTCTCAAAGACAAATAAATAGAAAAAAACACAGAAAATCAGAAGGTCAGATTCAAACACCACAGGTATTGTTTCAGTGGTATCAGAGCGCTTAAATCCTACCATCCTGTGAGGTTATTTCATGAGTGGGAAGAAACAAATGTACACCAGGGGTACAAAAAGTGGAAAGATGTACACTTCTGGTAAGTCTATTTCTATGTTGATAGAAGGACTCTTGGAACTGATGAAGGACCCTAACATCAAGGGGTATTATATGACAATGGTAAAATCCAAACAGAAGGGGGAGATTGAAAATAAAATATTGGAACCAAAAATGAATGATAATGAAGCTGAAAATTCTAAAGCAATTGTAGAGGGAGAGTACTTGAGTCCAATTGAAGAAGATAACATAGAGCCTCCTTGTGAAGGAGAGTTAGATCATGTGGGTGATTGGCTTCAACCAAATGTTGAAAGTAATTTTCAGGATTTTTCTAATCCATTCTTTGAGATGGAAGGCAAGATACCTTATGATAACCCACTTTATGAAGTGGAGTTACAGGATGTGCATGAGGAAGATGCCCTACTTGATCTGAATTTTGACTTGGAGCATGTTGAAATTTTCAAATCAGCAATTATTGATAAACCTTTTACTCATTCAGATGATGTTAATGACACCTATCAGCAGAGTGTTTCAATTCACGAAACACACAAGTTGGATTTACAGAAAAGCTTTGAACATTATGCACTTGAGAAAAATGTTTGGTTTGAGCTTGTTGCAATTCTCAAATCAACAATTGAAGGTAACCAATTAAATTGTCTACTGGATTATAACCCACTGCATGGAGGTAATCATGAGAGCAGAGGATTGATGCTTCGTATTTTGTCATTACAAAGTTATTTTCATCAATGGAAGCATCATAAGAAAGATGAAGGAATCCATGCACGTCTACACACAAGAGTATGGGATCTAGAGGCACCATTCAGTTATTGGGCATCAAGAATAAAGGGCTGTCCTACTTTGCTGGTCCAAGAATTTTTAGGTTCTACCTTGAGGACAGCAGTTGTATGGATGGATTGGAGAGGTTGGGATCACTACTTCAGTGTTGGAGGTTGGCATAATGATGAGATGCTATCATCATATGACATTGGACGTACCTTTTACCCCATCATAGATATGGATTTCAGTTTGCTTGGTGTTGTTCCAATTTATATCAGCAGCCTAGTAGGGGTTAGTATGCTTTTCTATGCACCTGTGATGGGCAGCTCTCACATCCAGAGGAGATCTTTCAGAGTGGTAAGGATAGTGGATGAGGATGACAATATGAGAAGCATCTATCCCTTCATTTTCAGTGGGTTTGATGAATGCAAGGGTTTGGTGTGTTGGTATCCAGGAGGTAATGAGCTTGGCACTTTAGTTCAATTGGATGGTCGTTATTAGGTTTTTCCTTCTACAAATGAAGGTGGCAAATCTTATAGGTGTCTGGAGTTGCTTCTACTGGATATGCATACTGTTGGGATACAGAATATAGGAGCAAATTTCGAGTAGCTTAGCACTATAGGTATAGTTGGCATGGGGCAGCAGGAGTCACCAAGAGACAGGAAGGACAAATTTCAAATTTGTCCACGGGATCCAAGTGGAGTTTATTACAGTGGGTTGCTTCACCATCTTCAGTTTGGTGGAGAAAATATCAGAGTCGTGCAATGGAGGTCAACGGATGATGAGTATGACAAGCTTCCAGTTGGGTTATGGACTCTGGGATCTTCTATGTTTGGCAAGATGCTTCTTCTACAAATAGTGTTTGATAGAGTTGTTGAGTTTGGTTCTATCTTACTTCAGTGGTTGTTGTGGATTTTCGTTGGGGCATGGTACCATCTAGTTTGGGGTCTCGACATTTAGGACATGCATGAGTATGCAGGTGAGATTGCTTGAGGACAAGCAATTTCGAGAAGGGCGGATTGTAATGTCCCCTCATAGCCAGTGGCTCGAAGAACAGGGTTAGCCTATTACTACGGTTTCCGTAGGCTAACAAGAGGATTAGGGAATCTTTTTGAGGGGTTTTAGGACTTGTCCTTGTTACTTACTATTTTTAGTAAGTGACATTTTGGGTCAATAGTGGCATACTTGCAGTTGATCTTGGTCATGGGACACTCTCGAGGGGTCATTTGGATATCCGGGCCAGGAATTATGGATTTATTAAGTCACATTATTTAATAATATTCTATTATTAAGTGATTTTGTGATTTAATGTTATAAAGTGAAAGTGACTTTCTTAAAAGAATATCTTAAGTCACTTTATAAAGTATTTAAGTGAAATAAGTCACTTTATGAAATATATAACTGAAAAAGTCACTTTATGAAGTATTTACGTGAAATAAGTCAATTTATAAAATATTTAAGTGAAAAAATCACTTTATGAAGTATTTAAGTGAAAAATCACTTTGACAAAGATTTAATAATAAATCAGAGGAGATATTTTATGTTTTGACTTCCCAAGAGAAGATATTTTATGTTTTGACTTTGTCAAAGGCTAAAATATCTAAAAGTGTCGTCCTTCTCTATAAGGTAAGGGTTTGGCTCATTATTCATCATTTGGAATATATTATCATTTTGTGAGTTGTTGTTGCAAGTTTATCTTTCATGGTTGATTGAGGATGGATACCCTCTCTTAGAACAGGTTCTACAAGCGTGCAAGATCATCCAAGGATCCTACTTGATTGGTCTCACTCAGGGATCAACATATGAGCATAAATTTGAGTTTTGCTTTGAAGAATAAATCAGGTTTCGTAATTATCATTACAGAGCTGGAACAAAGGTTTGTAGATTTTAGTAGTTGCGGATTACCAATAAATAACCAGCACATGGGAGTTGAAGATTTCATCATTCCAAGCTCGTGGTTCGAGACTATAGGGTCGTACTTCATCTTTTCATGGCATATGACTTTGGTGTCCCTTTGACAGCAATTTCCTGAGCATTCTAAATAGCAAATTGGAACTTCTGATTTGGCACGTGTCTAAGTTGTGAATAGGTCGTACTATCCTAGAAGGACGTGTTGGTTTGGAAATAGGGTGCTTTGATTTTGGACCTATTTCTTCATC
>VDFB02368978.1:0-118242 GCA_007258455.2 Sequoia sempervirens | reverse complement strand
TACTCACTCATGATTACATCTTACAAATCAAGATCAGAGAAGAGTGAATGAAATGTTGCCTTGCACCCTTCAACAACTTCAAGATCTCTATATGGGGGGAATCCTTGTTGACACAAAAAGAACCTTACCACTATAGTATTTTGGATTCAATACAATGGCAAGAAGATATAATGGGGTTGTCATTGTGTTCCATCTCTCTTCAATAATTTTATGCACTCATTTGAAGAAAGTTTCTTCAAAATCTTCCTCTTTCTCTTTTATGATGGTCTTCATCTTCTCAATTGTTGATTCGATGTCATCATTTATCTCTACAAGGCTTGACCATGTCAATATAACATATCATACTAAAAACAAACTTGGTGAAACTAAAGAGATATTCCACACAACAAGTTTGGTTAATGACCTTGCTAGAAAGTGTCTCTTGAACCCTCATAGGTCATCTCAAGACAAAAGTTAAACAAGTCTCAACAACATGTTTGAAAAATAAAAAATTAAATAATTAAAAACAAACTTCAAAGATGAAAGCATAATTAAGTTAAATTTAAAAAAATAAATTTCTAACTATAGTGAAACATAAAATTTTATATTGTTTCACTCGCCTTCGAAAGCTTTGATTTCAAAAATGATCTAAATATGGCTTGTGGCATGTGGTAGTTGGTGATGAAAATTCGGTTCTCTTCAACCTCCCCATACACCTTTTTTATCCAATCAATTTTGTTGTCAATTTTTTGTGGTATAAGGTTGATAAAATAGACAACGCAAGGTGTCCAAAAGATGTGTGAATAACATTCCCCAACTAACAAAGTAACCACTCTACAATTATTTGCATTGTCTATTATTACTTGAACATCACAAAGCCCCACTTCCTCAATGGTTGTGATAAAAGTGTCAGTGATAAATTGGCTATCCTTTACCTCCTACCTCACAATCCACAACTCTCAAAAAACATCACTCCTTTAGGGGACACTACAATCACATTGATCGAGGGTTGGGTTTTAGAATCCTTCCATCCACTGGAAATGATAAACATCCATATTGCAGCCGATGAATCCCTTATCAGTTCCAATGAATCTTCTACATGCTTGACCTCCTTTTTCAATTAGGTGTTGCACAACTTCTCATAGCTCGAACTCTTGTACATTTTTGAATACTCATTACTTTTTCTCACCATTTCTTACCAATATGGTGGCAAATAATATTGAAAGCCAATCCATTTGCATAGATACATCTTGCTTGTTCAACGATCTCTTGAGACTCATTTTGAAATACGATTTCCATCAGTCCCTTTGGTTTCTTATTTGTAAGGTTTGCTCTTAAGGATTGACCAAAAGTAGGTGGCTCTCTACCACAACACTAGGATTAGATGGGGGTAGAGGGGGCCCCATTCCTTGAGATCATTTCTTTGCTAAAGGATGGTTTGCTCATGAATGTATGTTGTCACTTGCTCTAATGGCACAAGTACACCATTCTTTCTTAAACAAGTTTTACTGCCTTGTCCAAAAATGTCACACAAATGAGCTTTCACCCAACTATATAAGCTTGAACGCCTCACATCACACCCTTTGCAAATTCAAATATACCCCCCACCACCTAGAACCAGCAATATCAATCAACAGACTTCGAAAGAGGAGAATTTGGGTCAATTAAAAATAGGATTGGCCCATGGAGCTAGGTTTTTATCACTTTACAATCAAAATGAAATTAAAATAAGTTTGTTTTAGTATTTCAATTGGTTTAGATGGCACTTTTAGGGTTAGGGATTCATTATAGTTTATCATAGTCAAAATCAAACATGAAATTTTATTTTATTTTTAAAACCAAAAATTGGTGTAAAAATGGGCAGGTTCATTGCAAGTTTGTCATGGTTCATCATGGTTACATCTAGGTTCATTAGGGTTTGTCATCCAAGATGAACCCACAATCTATAACCTGCCCCCTATGCAAAAGTCCAAGCATATCAACCTCAATCACAAATCCATGGACAAATACCAGAAAACCATAATCTTAGTATGAATCTTAGTACTCATAACACACATCCCTAATGTTATTGTGTTAGTGTGTTTATGTTCGTTGTTTATATTCTTTGCATTCATTGTGTGGTTGGGACTGACTCTTTGGTTTGTGTTAATCATTTATGTTGTTGGTAATGTCTAGCCAATGTGTTTGATGGGTTTTGGTTTGCCTTGCATTTACTCTTCTTACATGTCAAATGATCGGTATGTTGTGCTGACTTGATTGGCATGGTGATTTATCACTTTATTATTTATTGAAAATGGGAAATAAAAGGAGATTGAAATTTAAGAATCATGAATAGTACTTACCATGCAAGGGCACAGCCCTAAACCATAGTCTTAAGCATAGTTCATGGTGAATTAGGATAAAAGTTAGATTTCATGTTTTTATGATGGTGGCTTTTTGGAAAGGAAGAGTTTTGTCATGGCCCCAATCACAACCCTCTCAAGTATTAATCACTGCTAGGCCCCACATAAGCAAATAAGCCTGTAGTAGTCATGAATCGCAGCACTCAAAGAACCGCTGCCTATATTAGTATATTAACAGGCCATAATTTTCGCCTTGGTGCTCTGATTTTTGGAAACAAATAGGCATTCGAAAGGTATTGAAGAGTACTACACAACTATAAGGCTAATTTTTCCAGATTTTGTCTAAGATTCATTTTGTATCAGAATTTGTAATAATGACTATTTTGAGCCTATTGAGCATTGTATCTTGGAAAAGGCTTTGTAAACGCACTGAACTATAAAGTGCCAACCTTATAATATTTTGGGGGGTGATTTTTCATACTAGTGAAAACGAGGGAAGTGTATTGGTCTTCTTATTTGGTGTTATTTGCACTTATTCTTGGTGGAATTAAACAAGTAATTTGTAATCACAAACTGATATAAGGTTCCATTTAAGGGGTGGTTAATCATTTTTTGTTAAATTTCATCCTTTTGTTGTCAACCTAAATTTAGGAAACTATTTGTCTTGGAAACAAGGGAAGTGTATTGGTCTTCTTATTTGGTGTTATTTGCACTCATTCTTGGTGGGATTAAACAAGTAATTTGTAATCACAAACTGATATAAGGTTCCATTTAAGGGGGGGTTAATCATTTTTGTTAAATTTCATCCTTTTGTTGTCAAGCTAAATTCAGGAAACTATTTGTCTTGGAAACAAGGGATAAAGAATCACTACCTTGAGCGAGATCTATTACCCTATCTCATGTTGGAATATTTTGTCATTGATGTCAAGGTTGACTTATGTGCTTATGTGCTTAACCTGCTTGACCTGCTTGACCTACTTGACCTGCTTGAGCTAAGTGGTTGTCTACTTCAGCTGGGTGTTTATCTGCTTTAGCTACTTGCTTTCCTACTTGTCATCACATGTGCCAAATGTCAACATATTGCCAAATCAGCAATTTTATGTCATAGTTGAAAAGTCTCTTGCCAAGTCATCTTGTTTAGGGAACATGTTTGAAAAGTCAAATTTGTTTAAGAGATCGATTGTTTGAATAGTCAATGTGTTACTCTATTGGGCGATTTATGTTTTATGAGGCAGCTAATATATTTTATGGCCATCAAGTGAATATATTTATATGTTGAAAGAGGAGTTGGCATGTTTATTGTCTTCTTTGAAAAAGACAAAGAAACAATTTAAGGAGTATCGTGGCTAAGGAAGACTACCGCAGTTATTAAAAAGCATACCATCACCACATCTCCTCTCCTTCAGAATTTATATAGAAAATCTTTTGTGCTAGCATGTTTAGTTAGAAATGTGGCTTCTCTTAAGTGTTTTGGTTATTAAATTGAGATGGCTCGATATTGCATGAATTTCAAACGGCTTATACATTAATTAATATTTGGAGGCGACATGAGTATTGAAGATCATGTGATATTTTCTTCAAGCTCCCTTATTAATATTGTCTCTATCTTTAGCTGTTGAAGTTTTGGAATGAGTTTATTTTGTTTGGAGAATCTTCTAACTGGAGTGTCACCAATATGAAATATTTATTGATTCATATTTGATTATGACCTTTCTTCAAAGTTTCAAATATCCCTGCCACCATCTTTATGACTGCAAAGCGAATATTTCTTCCAGGCGGTTATGTTTGAATTCCTGACAGCTTCTTGGCACAATTTTTCTGAAGGACGTGAGGTATTCTTATATCGTGGTGGCAAGATTTTTATATCGTCTTGTCTATTTGAAGGTGCAGATTGAAGAAGGAAAGAAGATAGATGAAAAAATCAGAAATTAGTTAAAGGTTAAAGAAGAAAACGTTGAGAGACTTGAAGCAGAGGTTGTTTCTCTTAGAAACATAAGCAAATCATCAACACTCCTGAGTAATGAGAAAATAAATCAGAAAAGTTATGTGTCCTTTGAACAGATTTTAAATGCACAAAAGGTTCCAAAGGACAAGAGTGGAGTTGGATTTGAAGAAGGTCAATGTTCCAAGCCTGAAAAAGAAGAACAGCAAAAGAGTTGTCCTGACTGCTCGAAGCATTCACACATCAAGAACAGAAATAACAAGTTAAGAAGAACTCCTAGTCAAAGACAAAATCATATGACTAGGTTCAATGATTCTTTCTTTTGTGAATATTGTTTTTCATGCAATTCTTTTGGTCACAATGCTGCAAATTGTAGGGTTAATGCAAGAAATAATTTCAAACATATGAATAAGAATTACTATGCTCCTCGGATGAATTACAATGTTGTTTGTTACAAATGCAATAACTTGGGTCATACTGCAAAAATGTGTAGAAGCAACCATGCAGATTTTTCAAAGCAAAACAAGAAGGTTGACAAAGCAAAAGAGGTTAAGATGGTTTGGAGGAAAAAAGATAAAGTTGAAAAGGTTGAATCTAATGGAGTTGCTACTAATGATCATGGACTTGATGATTTCAGAAGAAGGAAGTCAAAAATGACTTCACCTCATCCTTGAGAAGGTGCTCGAACTTAGGGGGAGCATTCATTAATACATCTTTTCAACCCCGTTTCAATTATGTAAGTTGGTTCAGTTTTGCAGATCATTATTCTTATGTTTTTGGTTTTCTGGATATGAGTTTTGGCGTGAGCTATTGCGTACATTTTAGCTTGTAAAGCTGCTGATCACTCATCAAATTATCATTATTCATTTAAGATGGGTTTCAGATCTTTATGTCATGTGATCAGAAATTTTGTTCATCATGCCATGACATTGGTTTTAGTTTGTCATTGATGTCAAAGGGGGAGAAATAAGTCAGGGGGAGCAATTTATTGTTTCATATCAGCAGATTGTTTTCAGTATTGGTTTTAATGTTGGTTTCAGAGCAGCATAGTTTTCAGAAGATGTTATCTGATGTAGTGTTTGGTTGTGGTTTCAGAGTGGTTGCCATCAATGACAAAGGGGGCGATTGTTGGAATATTTTGTCATTGATGTCAAGGTTGAGCAATGTGCTTATGTGCTCAAGCTGCTTGAGGTGCTTGACGTGCTTGACCTGCTTAAGCTGCTTGACGTGCTCGACCTGCTTGACCTGCTTGAACTGAGTGGCTGTCTACTTCAACTAGGTGTTTATCTGCTTTAGCTGCTTGCTTTCCTACTTGTCATCACATGTGCCAAATGTCAACATATTAGAAAATCAGCAATTTTATGTCATAGTTGAAAAGTCTCTTGCCAAGTCATCTTGTTTAGCGAACATGTTTGAAGAGTCAAATTTGTTTAAGAGATCGATTGTTTGAATAGTCAATGTGTTACTCTATTTGGCGGTTTATGTTTTATGAGGCAGCTAATATATTTTATGGCCATCAAGTAAATATATTTATATGCTGAAAGAGGAGTTGGCATGTTTCTTGTCTTCTTTGAAAAAGACAAAGAAACAATTTAAGGAGTATCATGGCTAAGGAAGACTGCCGCAGTTATTAAAAAGCATACCATCACCACATCTCATCTCCTTCAGAATTTATATGGAAAATCTTTTGTGCTAGCATGTTCAGTTAGAAATGTGACTTCTCTTAAGTGTTTTGGTTATTAAATTGAGATGGCTCGATACTGCATGAATTTCGAATGGCTTATACATTATTATTTGGAGGCGACATAAGTATTGAAGATCATGTGATATTTTCTTCGGGCTCCCTTATTAATATTGTCTCTATCTTCAGTCATCGAAGTTTTGGAATGAGTTTATTTTATTTGGAGAATTTTCTAAGTGGAGTGTCACCAGTATGAAATGTTTATCAATTCATATTTGATTATGGCTTTTCTTCTAAGTTTCAGATATCGCTGCCACCATCTCTATGACTGCAGAGCGAATATTTCTTCCAGGCAGTTATGTTTGAATTTCTGACAGCTTCTTGGCACAATGTTTCTGAAGGACGTGAGGTATTCTTATATTTCTTCCAGGCAGTTATGTTTGAATTTGTGACAGCTTCTTGGCACAATGTTTCTGAAGGACGTGAGGTATTCTTGGAAAATATTTTACGCTGGCATGTTTAGTTAGAAATGTGGCTTCTCTTAAGTGTTTTGGTTATTAAATTGAGATGGCTTGATACTGCATGAATTTCGAATGGCTTATACATTATATTTGGAGGCGACATAAGTATTGAAGATCATGTGATATTTTCTTCGGGCTCCCATATTAATATTGTCTCTATCTTCAGTCATCGAAGTTTTGGAATGAGTTTATTTTGTTTGGAGGATTTTCTAAGTGGAGTGTCACCAATATGAAATCAATCATATTTGATTTGAAACATGGGTCAATGAGTTTATTTCGAAACTACAGTTGAATCCTGATAGCAATATCATAATTTGACGCTGTGGAAAAATACCTCTATATCTATGGCTTTTCTTCTAAGTTTCAGATATCGCTGCCACCATCTCTATGACTGCAGAGCGAATATTTCTTCCAGGCAGTTATGTTTGAATTTCTGACAGCTTCTTGGCACAATGTTTCTGAAGGACGTGAGGTATTCTTATATCGTGGTGGCAAGATTATTATATTGTCTTGTCTATTTGAAGAAGACAGCTTCTTTTATCTCACCTACAGTATCTCTAAGTGGTGCCAAATTTATTTCTGGCAGCATGCGAATTTATTATAGTATCAACTAAAAATAATAATGGTGTATGGGAGTTATGCCATTTTTAATATGAGATCCTTCTGACGGAAATACCTATTGAAGTGGTTTCAGAAAATTTATTAAAGCTAAGGCGGCTCATTTTTATAAGCATGAAGGCGGTTTTCTTTGTGTGTGACGACTATTTTGCTGAAGACATGATTTCTTTAGGAGGAATTGATTTTTGGCAGAGACGTTTTTTTATACTTGGTTCATGTTCTTTAGCAACGGCTTCAAAATTTAATATGGGTAGCTTTATTAAGATGAAAAAATATCTTTGAATGGACTTAAGTCGAGCTTTCTAGAATTGCTCTTCACTATTTCTCGTGAGAGTTTTTAAGAGGTCAATGCTCTGTGTGAAAGAATCTTTACTTGAGGTGGCTACAATTTTAAGACAAATTGTGCTCCTTTAAAACAGATATCTCTTCATTTTTCTGGGCCGATATATATGGTGATATTCGTCGGTTACATTTTTATCAGGTGCTATGTCTCAAATTAGACATCGTGCTTCACTTTGGGGCATTTTGATTTTTCAAGTCTTCGGTTATTTAAAATAAAAGAACCTTATTTAATATATATGTTCTCTGAGGCAGCTTTAGAAAATGGTGTGTTGCGGACTCTTTTTAGTGTGTGACGGCTCTATCTACTTCTTTTTGGAAGCGACGTTTTTATTCTGAAAAATGTGAATATCTTTTGGTATGGGAGGGATAAGACTAAGCTGGAGTGATGTTTTTCTCGATGTACTGATGTTAGCAGATACATGAAGTGGGGCCTTTTGCAGTGTTTAAAAAGAGAATATGAATTGGCTGTGTCGAGGAGACGGGTGAACAAAAAGGGGAATACCGGATGATTATTGTGAGTTGCTTTAACTGAACTTTGGAGATTTAAAAAGGATACGAAGAATGAAAAATCATATACGTTGAATGAAGCTATTGGTAACATTGTCATTCTAGGAATGAAGTCATGCTCAGTTCGTTATTATTAGCATCTGGTTTCTCTTTGTGTTGAAACTTGAAATGGCTTCAGGTGCGAAAGTTGTGCTATGTGTATTAAAAGAATCATCGATATCCTCTATTGATGGAGTTTGATGCATAAGTAAAATATAAAACCTTTTATTGTCAATCCTGGGAGTGAAGGACAGTTATCTAGTTGAGAATATAGATTAATCTAAGTGAAGTGCTCCGGAATGAGAAGATAATGTTATTGCTTTTGTTTAGAATATAGCCTGCAGAATAAAAGCCAAGAGTGCACTTCGTCATTTTTTATGTTAAGCAGAAATTTGATTGTTGTAGATGGTTGAGTTTCTCTTTAAGTTCTGAAGAAATTGTTAGTTCTGATTATTTAACCGAGAGTTGCTTTCTACTGTTCTTAGGCTGGTATTATTTTGTTTGGATCTGATCAGAGTTTCTGGTATATGAAGTTGAGAACGTTGAACAAGAGGTGTTGGCTGAGTTGTGAAGTTTCTGAGCATGTGTAAGAACTCTTTTTCCTCTAGCTCAAACCCCGACTGCCGGTATGGTTTTTTGTTTTGTTTGTTTTTGCAATATTTTGTGTTTTTCAAGGGTTTTATGTTTTTTTTGGTATTTTTGCAAATAACAATTCTAAGCTGGAAATTGAATGAAAGGAATGCAATAAAATAGAAGGAATTGCAGCACTTCAATTATTCCATTTACTGATAAATTCCAAAGAAAGTCTAAATACAAATGCATACCCAAAAATTTAGAATTACAATGGCTGCCATTAAATTGCTGCTAAAAAGCACATCATGAAGAAGTTCAATTCACTAGAAATATTGAGTGAATATCAAAAATAATGGTGCAGCTGTCTTCTTCTATGCTGAGCGCCCTTCCTTGGATTTTCTTGGAATTTTTACTGACCTCCACACATGAAATCGCCCTCCTTTAATCAAGACGCCTCTTGCTGCTGCTAACATTGGTAAAAAGCAAGCCGTACCTTTTTTGAAATTTGTGCCAGCAATCACCAAAAACTCAGTTTCTGATCTGCTCTTCTATTTGACACCAAAACCCTTTATCAACTACTCTGATTTTTGTGCACAAATAGAACCTCTGAATGAAGTTCTCCTGAATGCCAAATTCAATGGATATTTCACCACCTCAAATGGCTGCATCACTAAAGAGTTTATCGTACTCCAATGGCTTGAAAGACAAAAACCCTTGGCTTCTTCTTCACAAACGATTCTCATCAAAACAAATGCTCCAGAATGAATTCGATTTCTCCCTAACTTCATTTATAAATCCTCAAAGAGGGTCGACCCCCTCAAAAAGCACATTAAATGCATTTTAAAATAATGTTATAACATTGCATTTAATATTTAATAATTTCTACTTGGTCTAGGCACCTCATTTAATTAAAATATGGCCCCCTTTTAAACGATGAACTTGACCCTCAATTATAAAGTTAAATTATAACTTTATAATATTCCCTTTTAATATTTTAAATATTATTTGAGCCATTAAACATTAATATCTCCTTCAATATTTAATATTTCATCAAACCGTCTGAACCAGGGGTCAACTCTGTAAATCCCAATACGACCAAGTGCCTTACATTGCATTTAATATTTAATAATTTCTACTTGGTCTAGGCGCCTCATTTAATTAAAATATGGCCCCCTTTTAAATAATGAACTTGACCCTCAATTATAAAGTTAAATTATAACTTTATAATATTCCCTTTTAATGTTTTAAATATTATTTGAGCCATTAAACATTAATATCTCCTTCAATATTTAATATTTCATCAAACCGTCTGAACCAGGGGTCAACTCTGTAAATCCCAATACGACCAAGTGCCTTACAAAAAATAGTAAGGGTCCCTCTCAACCAATCTTAAACTTACTATTGATAGTAAGTATAGCAATCGGGGCTCTGGAGACATCAAACGAAAGCCAGAACTGAAAATCACTGAACTTCGGAGAGGATACAAGCCTCTGCTAACCAAGACCCTGCCTCAAAAGACCCTCTAACCAACTATGTTAGCCTACGAGAGCCAATGATAGGCTAAACCATCCGAAAATATGGTCATGCTAAAAAGAGGACATTACAGCATGCTAAACAGAATAATCAGCTACAGCAGGATATGATGTTGTGAGTTTGAGCCTCACAATTCATGTGAAGGCAGTGCTAAAAATCAATGTTGCAGTGTTGTAAATTTTTGAAGTCTGGAGTTGGTGCTTCAGCCACTAGAGTTGGTGCTTCAACCACTGGAGTTGGTGCTTCGGTGTTTTTGGAGTTGGTGCTTCGAAGGAGGGTTGGTGCTCTCGGTGGCTTGGTGCTCACTTATGTAATCAGGGTTGGTGCCCTTTCGATAAATAAAAGCAATATTTTGTCGTGGTTTGTTTACTCAAAAGGGTTTTCCACGTAATCTTGGTGTTTATCTTGTTAATGGTGTTTGATGATGCTCCTAATATTTTGATTTCTGATTTACATGTTAAATCTGGTTTAAAGTTTTAAAATGTTCTGAAATACTGATACCCCCCCCCCCCCTCCCCTTCTCAGTATTTCATGTGTGCTCTTCATCTCCTTAGACTTGTTCCTGAGCCAAGTGACATTGATCAGAAGAATGCATGGTTTAACAATAATGGAATGGTCTTTGTAATGTCCCCTTCTCGAGCATGATCTTTCCAGTGACCGTTGGCCTTTCTTCTGGAAACCCGAAGGCTAGTCGGATGGTAAAATTAGGGTTTCCTATTTTTGAGGATGTCTTTGCTCGGAGTTAGTGGATTCAGTGGCGGATTCTTTCTGGGTTTTCAGAGAGCTTCGCAGTGGTGTGTTCACTTCGGCATTCAGAGCATTTTCTAGAATTTACTATTTTTAGTAAATTCTATTTTTGGCAGCTTTTCAGTTGGGTTCAGCTTGGTTGACTTCCGGCTTCAGTTTGGTCAGTTGACTTGGTCATTATTGGCTTCAAGGCACAATTGGAGAGATAAGTTGATATATTTAATTAAAAGGTCACGTTTTAATATTATATTTTAACGTTGACCCCTTGGCCTAGTCTATTGACTTTATGTTATTTTGAAAAGTGGTCCTTTTGAGGGTGGCGCTTCATTAATGATTATTTTATTATTTATCAAAGTCAAAGCAAGCTTATATTGGGCGCATTTATCAAAGTATGGAATTTAATTAAAAAATATCAATATTGAGCTTGAAGAAAAGGACGCCACCTCTGGAAAAGATTAGGGTTTTGTCTTGAAGAGGAGTTTAGGGTTTTGAGAAGTCAACGAGAAAATTATAAAAGGAAGGCTTTGAGCATCATTTCACATCTTTTATCTACAGGAATGTTATGCTGCCGGATTGGCTTTGGGATTGCTTCGAGGAATGAAGGCCTCCTAGCTTGGGCATTGCTTCTCGCTTGAAAGATAGCGACTAGTGGTGAGATAGTGTAGTTTGAATGTTTTATTGTGAGGTTTCTGCATTTTAGTCTTTGTGAGGATATGTAAATCAGTTTTATGCATATTAGTGGTTTTTTGGAGTTGCACATTCCTTGTAGCAGATTGTTGTTTTTAATCATAAGTCCAAAAATACAAAAAGAGTCATTCTGGGTATTGTCTCATTGTGTTTCCCTGTTAGAGGCGCCCCTTCATGAATATTTGCAGATTTTAATACGAAGCTTATGATTTTATAATGCAAATCCGTCATTCCTTGAAGGCCGTACTTTCTAGAGTGCATTGGGATTCGTGTCAGTAATTAATAACCATTTTTAGATGCCATTTCTTATTACTAAGTTAGGCGCCATCATTTTGAGGGTCTATTGCATCAGATTTGAGATCATTTGGGTGAGAAATGAGAGAGTTATGAGCATATGAGTAAATTCATAGGTTGCTGGTTTTATGACAAAAAGTGCAGATTTGTATGACAGTTTAAGAAATCTGCATCTTCCTTATCTGGTTGGTGTTGAGATTTCATTGTATACTTTGCAGAAGCTTCCTTGTTGAATGCATCATTTGAAAGAGCATCTTAAGTCTTGATATTGCAGGCAATGACATCTTTGTAAGCTGGCAGTAGTACTGACCAGTTGTTCTTATTATTGCTCATCGTTATTGTAATACTTATTCTTCCTTCAGTTCTTGTTGTAATAGATAAATCTCCGCCCTATGGTAGCTACTCTCCCATTCTGGGTTAGCAAGCACATTCTGGGTGTTGAGTGTTTTCAGCTTTCAGCATTTCTCTTTCAAGCATTGTTATTGTAATCACTCCGTCATATGGTCGCCCCTCACTCCGCATTGGATTGGGTAGCACATACTTGACGTTGAGTTCCCTTTCAGTATTTAGAGTAGAAGATCCTCTGACCATATGCTCGCCATCATCGGCGCCATTCTTGGTTAGAGTTGCTTTTGCATAAGCAGTTGATTCAGATCCTCTGACCAATGCTCACACCTTGCCCACATCGGGATCCTGGTGTACATCTGGTTAGAGTTGCTTCAGACGTTTTGGTTTATCATCTAACCTTAACGGGTGCTTGTAATTTGAAATTGTAAAATCAAAAAAATTTGGCTCGGAATATTTCATCTTGGACTAACATGTCTTACTATTTATGAGGATACTCTACATCACATAGAGCACACTGAGTGCCCTATCACTGCTTGGACCATCATCCAGTAGTTGTATGGAGACATTGAATCTTCATCTAAAAGTGATGTTTCCTTAGAGAACCAGACCATTGTGGATGATATTGAGATTGATGTTGCCTCATCTTGTGTGGACAAAATCTGGAAAAATTAGCCTTATGGTTGTGTAGTACTCTTCAATACCTTTCCATAGTGTTTCCAAAAACCGGAGCATCAAGGCAAAAGTTTCTCACTCTACAAGAGAACATGACATTGCAACTAACTTTCTCACTCTACAAAGCATTTGTACTCCACATCTTTGAAGCAAATTTTTGTAAGCCAAGCATGGTTGGATTCATCTAATTGAAGGAATGTTGATGGAAACATTGTCACAAAGATAATTTTTAATAATGTCTTTATGAAGAGAGTTACAAAGATTATCAAGGCAACTTCAAACATCAATTCAAATTTTAAATTATATCCTTTAATTTCACTTATTGTTAATTCTAATTATAGGATATTGTTCTTTTTTTTAAGTTTTTATTGTAATTGTAACTTTAATCTATTTGTAGGTGTTGAAGTCTTTAGTCAAGGTTTTGCACTTGCTGGATTGAGAGCAAAACCCGATGGGTTACATTTATGATGCCATGGATAGGATCAATGAATTCATCCAAAATTACATAGGACACAAAGCCAAATTTGAACCCATCTAGGATATCATTGATCAAAAATGGAACAATCAACTCCACCAACCTATTTATGATTTAGGATACTACCGTACCCCCAAGGACTACACAAACATTAATTGGGAGGTTATGGAAGGCCTAATAACACCTAAGGTTGAGACAAAAGATCTATTTATTGGGAAGTTATTCAAATGCAACTATGTTAAGGGGAGGCTCTCTTCTTCACTACTAGCTATCCTAGCAAAACCAAGCAAGCATCAAGTAAAAAATAGTGTAGCCATCACATACAACTTGTAATTATTGCTTACAATCTTTCGAATGTCCAATTTGCATCTGCTTGGTGGGAAGATTGAAGCAAAAAATCAAAATCTTCAAAAGCTAACCCTCTTCATTTTGTCTTGTAATGTCCCCCGTTTTCCGAGCTATCACTAGCGGAGTCCACTAGCTTATTTTATTCCTATAAGCTAAGGTGGGAAAAAGCAAACTGATAATTTAATTAATCAAATATTACATCGTCCTAAGTTACATGGATTGGACGAAAACCAAATACCATCTAAAACAACCCCTATGGTGTTTGAATCCGACCTTCTGATTTTCATACCCATTTGCTAATCAATAATTTCATAAGTCTGATTTTTATTACAGCAGCTTGAATGGCATGCAAAATCAAACGCCTAGCATTGACAAGCTGAAAGTTCACGCCAGAGATGATGAAGATCTATGGGAAATAGTTGGACGCCAACAATGAAAGAGAAATTGAGCCAAAAGACCAAGCGCCCTAGCTCCCAACCAACACGCCTTCCTAAGAAAGTACAGCCTTTGCACAGTTGGAAACACATGCAGATCAGAAGTATCTGTTGCTGCTTTGAATTCTTTGGAGAAATGCAGTCAAGAGGACGCCTAAGCCAATTTGCATCTAATTTGAAGAAGTACGGCCCTAAAATCTTGATCCACAAGCTTGAAATGATTTAATCTTCAACTCCCATGTGCTAGTTATTTATTGGTAATCTGCAACTACTAAAATCTACAAACCCTTGTTCCAAATCTGCAATGATAATCATAAAACCTGATTTGTTCTTCAAAGCAAAACTCAAATTTATGCTCATATGATGATCCTTGAGCGAGACCAATCAAGTAGGATCCTTGGACGATCTTGCACGCTTGTAGAACTTGTTCTAAGAGAAGCTATCCATCATCAATCAACCATGAAAGATAAACTTGCAGCAACAGCTCACAAAATGATAATATATTTTGAATGATGAACAATGAGCAAAACCCTTGCCTTATGGATATGGACACCACTTTTAGATATTTCTGCCTTTGACAAAGTCAAAATATAAAATATCTCCTCTTGAGAAGTCAAAACATAAAACATCTCCCTTTGATTTATTATTAGATCTTTGTCAAAGTGATTTTTCACTTAAATACTTCATAAAGTGACTTTTTCACTTAAATATTTCATAAAGTGATTTATTTCAATTAAATACTTTATAAAGTGACTTTTTAACTTAAATATTTCATAAAGTGACTTATTTCATTAAATAATTTATAAAGCAACTTAAGATATTCTTTTAATAAAGTCACTTTCACTTTATAACATTAAATCACTAAATCACTTAATAATAGAATATTATTAAATAACGTGACTTAATAAAACAATAACTCCTGGCCCGAATATCCAAATGACCCCTTAAGAGTGTCCCATGACCAAGATCAATTGCAAGTGTGCCATTACTGACCCGAAATGTCACTTGCTAAAAATAGTAAGTAACAAGGACAAGTCCTAAAACCCCTCAAGAAGATTCCCTAAACCTCACGTTAGCCTACGGGAATCATAGTAATAGGCTAACCCTATTCCTCGAACCACTAGCTAGGAAGGGGACATTACGATCTGCCCTCTCCGAAATTGCTTGTCCCCAAGCAATCTCCACTGCAAAGAAACCCCACTCCACTAGAAGCCCGAAGGAAAAATTGTGAAATGTTCCACACATCTCTAACTAATTCCTGTAGCACCAGCATAACCACAACTACAGAAAGATAAACATCATACCAGCTATCCAACTCATGCGTGCTAGTTTTGTGCATCACTATCAGCTCATGTACAAGTAAATGAAAAATGGAACTGTAGGCTCTCTGCACACTAAACTTGTCGTATAGATTGCCAATAAACACTGTCTGGAATCCTAATGCACTAGAAGGATTCCAAACTCTGCGAACAACGCTCAACTGAATGTCGGGATCCTAGATCATCCTATAGAATGCCCCATCCAAATCCTATTGCGTCAACATAATACTATTGTACCCTATAACTAGGTCAACCCCGACAATAGAAAGAAGCAATCCACCAGCCAAATCGATCCCTGGATCCCATAGCCAGAATGGAAGTCTGCCATACTCATCACCCGCTGACTTCCCCCGTGCAACTCTAACCTCACCTTCACCATGCTAAGAGTGGTGAAGTAATTCACCGAGATCCAACTTCACTGTTGTGCCAAGCCTGTCACTACCCAGATTCCAACACTGACAATCATCCCCATATAAATTGTGCACAAGAATCTCCATTACATGTAGCACGCATCTCTAAAGTGGAACAACTACACACTCTGTCATAGAGCCATCAACGTGAACTAATTGTGTTTCACTAAGTATGTCATAGATGCTTACAGACCAATAAAAATCTGACACACCCATGTTTCCATCCATATGTGTAGTAATGACATTAATGGCTCATCCTTGTTATCACGGAATTTAGCAGCACTCGTTCCACGAATAAGCCCCCTACGAAACTTGTCTGTTTCCTAGGTTCGTGTAGCTCAACCACGCAAAACGAGGTGATTTTTGAGCCACCTCGTAATGCATTCCAAAGCCTCAAACAGTCAGTTTGAGCATCCCCCTATGTTTGCCTCACGAAGACTTTCAAAACGAGCCCCTTCGCGAAGTCTCACTGTTCATACTTAGTCAAATTGTGAAAAAATGCAGTTGCCTCAAAAAAGTGCGCTCCTGCCCATGTTCAAAATTTAACTAAGTGTTGAAAATGCAGGGGCACCAAAAATCAGCGCCCTTGCATGAAAAGTGAATTGTCAAAAATGTAAGAGCGCTAAAAAAGTGCGCTCTTACACTTTGTGTCCAGACTAAGCCATTTTTGGCATGGGCGCGTTTCTTCATGTATTTTGCATTTTTCGCTTATCGTGCCACTTTTTATCCCTCAATTAATTGGGCGACTTGAGTTAAGTTTTTGTGTTTCCCTTTCACTTAAAAATGATTTTATTGTTTCATTTTTATTGTTTTTGGTCTTCAAACTCCATTCCTTCTTGCTAGGCGAAATCTTCTCAAGCTGCAAAACACGTTTTTAGAGAAATCTGAAGTTCCTCCCAACCAAGTTTCACGTTTTCTCTTGGTAAGTCGTTCCTCTTACCTTTCCTCTATTTTCCTTCACTGTTTTGTGCACGTCTTAGTGATCTATATGTGCGTTTTTATTTACCTTTGTTTTCTTCATGCGTTTTTGTAAATCACGCATTTTTCTTTCTTTCCTTTTATTCTGTGTGTCTTTCCAAAATGCGTGAGCGTTTCTTCTTACCCTAATCGCATTTTTCTCCTTTCTTTATGCGTCAACCTTTTGCCCACGCGTTTTTAGTTTAGATTGTAGTATCTTCTTGTTTCGTTTGAGCTTTCTAAATGTCTTCCTTTGTCTCTTAGTCTCTTTCTTCTTCCCACATCCCTTCTCTTCAAGCATCGGATGTATGTTTGTTTCATTCTATCACCATTTACATCAATGTATATTGGCGTAAGGATGTAGGTTTTTCTCTCCAAAATGCGTTATGCAAATGATTGACACAAAGAAATTCACGCTTCAAGAGTCAACCGTTGTTTTTCAACATCATTGCACATTATTTTCCAACTCCATGCTTCATGTGCAGTGGCATCCAAAAAGTGCGCCTTTACATTCATTGGTCCTTCACAGAAAATCATGCAAACTCCCAAGTGCAGAAGCGCACAAAAAGAGCGCCATTACACAATGATTTTTTCCTAACACTAAGATATGCAGGAGCGTTGTTTTTCAGTGCACTTTTCACAGTTTTTCCCTTCAACACCTCGAAACTTGCCATTTTCGCTCCGAACCTCTTTCCGTCCACTTTGTGCATCATTTTGCATGCCTTGTCATCCACTCCACGCTTTCTCATCATCGTTGCTCGCCTCACGCATCCCCATGCTGTTTAACGACACGTTTGTTCTAACTCCACATCTTGCAGTCTCTTTCAAAGATCCTCAAAGTTGATTGATCAAAGTCAATTGCTCTCTGATGACTGCCAAAAAACCTCTGTCTTCTTCAAAAGCAAAAGGCAAAATGAAATATAAGTATCAAGGTGTCTATCCACCAACTGCGGTAGTCTCCAAGGTGGAAGAGATAAAAGACACAGAGGTTGGTCGACTAACGTTTGCTCTAACTCCACATCTTGCAGTCTCTTTCAAAGATCCTCAAAGTTGATTGATCAAAGTCAATTGCTCTCAGATGACTGTCAGAAAACCTTCGTCTTCTTCAAAAGCAAAAGGAAAAATGAAATATAAGTATCAAGGTGTCTATCCGCCAACTGTGGTAGTCTCCAAGGTGGAAGAGATAAAAGACACAGAGGTTGGTCATCAAGACTTGGTTGATTTTGCGGAGAAAACTGAGAAGAGGCCTCTTCCTGATTCTACGAGAGCAATTGTACACAGTAACCTGCATTTGGTAGCTATGTTGCCTACTGCTGCACACCATATGGAGTTTTTCCTTCAAGTTGCATCCCACTACATCAGGGAGAGCAGAAGTGTGATTGATTCTTCTGAGCACGAGATTTTGAGACTCGACCCTGACTTCTTTGATATTGTGTTTAAAGTTCCTCAAATGGAGAAGTACATTGACATCTCGATACAAAAAGCACAAGTCTATGATGCGGATCCCAACAAGGCTAAAAACCTAATAAATAGCCAATGGTTGAAGAAGCCTAGGCAAACTGTTTCCAAATGGCCAAAGGGACTCCTGCAAAGTGATTTCAAAGATGATGTCAAAGATATGATCACATTCTTGAGCAAAGTGAAGGGCTTGCCTGAATCATCCACGTTTCATGACTAGATGTATGAATCCATTAGGATCATAAGAAGACAAAAAGTGCACATTGACTGGGGCAAACAGATCAGTGATGAAATACATGAGCAACTAATCAATGCACCTTCCACATTAAAATTCTATATGACTTCTTACCTGGTATACGCAGCAGCTGTAATGAGGCAATTTCTAGGTCTATCCACAAGAGGGAATCGGATGTTGGTATCTGTGTATAATTTTTTCTATCAGCTGGAGTTGAAAGAAAGCTTCCATCATTTCAGGCGGGTTACTGATGCTTTCTTCGCACCTTTGCTTTTCAATTTTGATCCGACTCTCGAAAGAAGGGTATCTGATGAGGCTTAGAAGGCGGTAAGTAAAGTTGGATGCTTATTTCTACAATTCCCAACATTTACTTATCTGAGAGTAGGGTGCTACACTGGCTGCCCTTACATGCTGCCATGATATCCTTCGGACAAGTGGGTTCTCATGGAGATGTGCAGACAGTTGATTTCAGTGCATAAAGAACGAAGGAATATTCACAAGCGTGGATTCAAGTTCCCACTGACAATCGGCAAATATACTATCCCAACTGTACAGAAAGCCAAATCTATTTATGTTGAGATGCAAATCATGACAATCAGGACCTACAGGTATAGGTTTGATTTTGATTACCGGGATGTCAGAAGGCAATTGCAAAAGGGTCATTATCACAAGTACCGTTTTGAAGACATTTGGGCTGATTGCAGAGATGAAGAAGCCATTCACAAAATGGATTATTGCAGGTTGACCGTACAGCAGATCAGAGACCTTGATATTGCTGACCTACCAGAGGATTTACAGATCCTGGTGATATCATGAATGCTGTCTATGATGAACAAGAGGTTTCTAAAAAGCTGTTGCTTGCAATTCAATGGTCTAGGAAAGAAAGTACTAGCATCAAAGAGAGATTGGCACCAATCTTATCCAATACTGCAGAATGGTTACACAAGCATGGTTTTGAAATGAAAAGTTTCAGAACAGATTCGGAAGGAGAAGAATCCGAAGCAGAAGCCCGCCAACAGCAAGAACTCCGCATGAAAAATAAATCAGCGGTTGTTCCCACTTCTTCACGAAGAGGTCCCAGGATCAAGTTTATTGTTGGCAAGAAAGATACCCAGGTCGTCCCAGAAGGAGAAACCACAGAATCTAATCCATCTCGCTCTAAAGGTAAAAAGGTTGTTTCAGAGGAGATAGATTCCGATGAAGAAGGTACTTCCAGTGACCAATCCGCTAAAGATGAAGACTCAACAAAAGCAGACTCCAGTGCAGAAGAAGTTTCTGAAAGCGGGCAAGAGTCTGAAGAAAATTCTGAAGAAGAATCTGAAGGTGATTCGAAGGTGAACCAGAAACGGAGAGACAAGAGGGCGACCAAGAGGAACCCAGGCATGATCAAGAAAGAACTATGTCTCCACTTGAGAATGTAGTTGAGGAAATTCCCAGAACGTCATCACCTGTGATTTCTAGTGTTCCTCATACCCCTCCAAATTCGAATACTCCTCCACCTCCTATTCCTTCATCACCCATTCCTACCACAGGCATTCCTGCAGTAGAGGTATCCACTATTCCTGCAACATCAACCTTGCTTGACACTCCCTCAGTGACAAGCATTCATACGGTTGATATACTGTCAATTCCTCCATCATCCATTCCTAGCCTGTCTTCACCGACGTATGATATCACTTCTGAAACTGAATTCAATCGGTTCATGAATGAGTCAATGTGTGACTAGCTCAATGTGCAGTCTACAGGAGCAATGATGACAAACACTTCTATTGTCACAATACCCATGGTAACTTCAGAGGTGACAATGACAACAAAGTTGACAGTGAATCCAGAAGTTCACACCTCCTTCCTTCCCCCTTGGCTGATATCTCAAGTATCGAAGCGGAAGAAGCAAATGATATCTCCAGAGGAGCTCAACCTCGAAGAGATAGTCCCTCCAAAGGCTAAAGGGAAGAAAAAGGCAAAAATATACTCAAGGCTAAACGTTGACAAGATTGGCCACAACTATGCGGAGAATGGCATACCACCGCAAGAAGGAGATGTCAATATGGAGGACTACACAGTAACAAGAGTCCAGCTTGGCAAGGTTACCAATGAAAGTGCAAAACCAAATGCGCAAGTGACATTGGACATCTTGGTTGGAAGACTGGATAAAATGGAGCAAGCTCGCAATATGTACAAACAGAGGGCAGAGCATTATGCCACTGTTGTAAAGAGACTTGCAGGATCTTCAACTAATACACAACAACTGGCAGTGGTAAGTATTGAGGACCCACCTATCAAAAGAGTTCATAAGTTCGCCTCCAAAGGCAGGGTGTTGTATGATTTCGTTGAGAAGATCATAAAACACGGATCTCAAATCATAATTGTTGCGGACGAGAAAACTACTTTGTTGGCCAAGCTCACCACAGAGCTTGATAAAGAAAAAAGTGTACTTTCCCAAGAGCACAGAGATATGGAAAAATGCCTACTGTCATGGTCACAGATGAAGCAGGTAAAGCTCAGTAAATTGGTGGAAGCCGGGATAATTCCCAACAAAGAAAAGTTCATTGAGCTAAGAGAATCTTTGAAACATCGAATTCAAGTAATTCAATCTCTTACGGAGGATCTCCACCAAGTGCAGGAAGATGTCGAAGGGCATTGTGTTATTCTTGAAAAAGGTATCAAGGAGTTACAGGACAATGTCTTGAGGAAAATCATATCTTCCTGCCAGCCATAGAAATATCCCAGATCTTCAAGGAAGCCATCATGAAGATGATTGACAGCGCAAACTTTTCAAAAGCCTCTTTGAACGTCATTTATGATACAAGGCTCACATTAGATAACTTGAAAACGCATCTTGACAGGTGCAAGAAGGTTCACTCATCTGCCATGAAATCGATCACAAGAATTCACACCATTGGTCCGGATGAGAAGTTCGTGCAGGAGACCCGGAAGAAATACGAAGACTTTCGCGCCCAAAGCAAGGAAACATGAAGGTTCCTGATCTCCAGTGTTAGACATTTTCAATGCATCCTTTTATGCATCTTGTAAATATTTCCTGACATTTTATATGTCTTTTTGTAAATTGTAATTGCACCAAGTTCGAGATGTAATCTTTTGAAAACAAATTACACTTTGACTTTGGTCAAAGTTAGGTGAGATCTCCTTAAATCGCTCACCTAACTTTCCTTGATTTTCTCAAGTTAGTTTCCTAATTTTGCTAATTCCTCTTTCTATAAATATGAGGGATTTCTATTGTATTAAGGATCTTTTAGTATTTTGCAACAAAGTGCTGCCCTTTTTGAAACAAATTGTGAAACTTTGTGTTCATACTTTGCGAACAAAATCAGATCAATAAAGAAGAAGATTGCAAACCAGACTTTGTGTTGGATTCGATAGTCTTGTGAATTGATCTCTTTTGGTGGTAATTAGTAAGTGATATCTAAAAGACTCTAAGCAATTCATGTAAACTTTGTGTTACATCTTTTACTTAGATTTACATTTGTGTTTTGGTTAACTATGGCTGGATGATCTACAAGACTTTGCGCTTGTAATTGTTCATGGTCTTTGGATACTTTCGTTGGATGATCTACAAGACTTTGCACTTGTAATTGTTCATGTTGTTTGAGGAATTGCTGCATCTAAGAAGACTTTGTGCTTCTAATACGACAAACGACACATCTATCACAAATCCACCATTGATAAAGCTACGGAACAACTTTGTGTCTTCGTGAGCTTTCCCTTTTACTTTACTTGTTTATTGTTAATTACTTATGGTATCTCTACGCTTTGCTTTGACAAGATAGAGGTATTGGTATTACTGCTAGTTGATCGTTCAAAGTTATTAAGAATTGAGAACTTCCAACACTGAAGCATTGTAAACATCTTCTCTGAAAAAAGAGAGAAGGATGAATATAACACACCCCCCTCACTTCATAAGTATTATGTACATTGTGTAATTACTTTATTTGTTTTACGATCGCTTTCGTCAGCAGTAAGAAGGGCGCCTCCCATTTTATGAGAGGAGAGATTCATATCTCACATAGCTGTGGCTGAATTCCTAGTTGTGTAATCTATCGAAAAGTTGATTACATAATTTTCAACCAACAATCCTTTGAATGTATAATCCACTTGTTCACCCAACTCTAGGACTTGAGCCTTAAATGGGCTCTCATCTAGAGGTATCTCATGAGACTCAATGCAAACTACGTGTACCAATAAAATTTTCTGAATCATACCTCTTCTCTTGTTCACACATAACTACATATTCTTCTTGTTTGCTTACCTCAAGACGCTCCTCCTCTGCATGCTCAACTTCTACACATTCTTCTCTTGGAAGAATTAGAGATATAAGTTGTGACACACTCTGCTTCTTTGCTTGATCTAGCTTGTTGCAACGTTCCTTGACCTTCTGAGCTACTGCTTGAAAACATTTGCTTTTCAAAGAGATATTCTGATTACACGAATTGCACAGATTGCCTCGGACTATAGTGAGCGATTGAGACAAACATTTTTATGAGAAAGCAAAAATAAACTGCGATTTGTTTTTCAGAGAGATATTCCGACCATCAAAGGAAACCTTTCCAAAGACTTAGTGACGAGATGGATACCCTCTCTTAGAACAAGTTCTACAGGCGTGCAAGATCATCCAAATGACCCCTCGAGAGTGTCCCATGACCAAGATCAACTGCAAGTATGCCATTACTGACCTGAAATGTCACTTACTAAAAATAGTAAGTAACAAGGACAAGTCCTAAAACCCCTCAGAAAGATTCCCTAATCCTCCTGTTAGCCTATGGGAACCGTAGTAATAGGCTAACCCTATTCCTCGAGCCAATTGCTAGGAAGGGGACATTACAATCTGCCCTTCCCGAAATTGCTTGTCCTTAAGCAATCTCACCTGCATACTCAAGCATGTCCTGAATGTCGGGACCCCAAACTAGATGGTACCATGCCCCAACGAAAATCGGCAACAACCACTAAAGTAAGATCGAACCAAACTCAGTAACTCCATCAAACACTATCTACAGAAGAAGCATCCTACCAAACATAGAGGATCCTAGAGTCCACAACCCAACTGGTAGCTTCTCATACTCATCATACGCTGACCACCATTGTGCGACTCTAATATATTCTCCACCAAATTGAAGATGGTGAAGCAAACCACTGTAATAAACTCCACCTGGATCCCATGGACAAATTTGAAATTTGTCCTTCCTGTCTCACAGTGACTCCTGCTGCCCCATGCCAACTATACCTGTAGTGCTAAGCTACTCATAATTTGCTAATATATTCTGTATCCCAATAGTATGCATATTTCGCAAGACTTGGGAGGATCATTTGGCACATTTGGATTCAATGTTGGATCCATCCTCAATCAAGCAGGAAATATTTCCAGGCCAGGAGTTATGGATTTATTAAGTCACGTTATTTAATAATATTCTATTATTAAGTGATTTTGTGATTTAATGTCATAAAGTGAAAATGACTTTATTAAAAGAATATCTTAAGTCACTTTATAAAGTATTTAAGTGAAATAAGTCACTTTATGAAATATTTAAGTGAAAAAGTCACTTCATGAAGTATTTACATGAAATAAGTCACTTTATGGATAATTTAAGTGAAAAAGTCACTTTATGAAGTATTTAAGTGAAAAATCACTTTGACAAAAATTTAATAATAAATTAGAGGAGATATTTTATGTTTTGACTTCTCAAGAGGAGATATTTTATGTTTTGACTTTGTCAAAGGCTGAAATATCTAAAAGTGTCGTCCTTCTCTATAAGGCAAGGGTTTGGCTTATTATTCATCATTCGGAATATATTATCATTTTGTGAGCTGCTGCTGCAAGTTTATCTTTCATGGCTGATTGAGGATGGATACCCTCTCTTAGAACAGGTTCTATAGGCGTGCAAGATTGTCCAAGGATCCTACTTGATTGGTCTCACTCAAGGATCAACATATGAGCATAAATTTGAGTTTTGCTTTGAAAAATAAATCAGGTTTTGTGATTATCATTGCAGATTTGGAACAAGGGTTTGTAGATTTTAGTAGTTGCAGATTACCAGTAAATAACCAGCACATGGGAGTTGAAGATTTCATCATTCCAAGCTCGTGGTTCGAGACTACATGGTCGTACTTCTTTTCATGGCATATGACTTTGGCGTCCCTTTGACAACAATTTCCTGAGCATTCTAAATAGCAAATTGGAACTTCTGATTTGGCACGTGTCTCAACTGTGAGCGAGATAGGACGCTTTGATTTTGGACCTGTTTCTTCATCCACCTCTAGCGTCTAGCTATATTCTACAGATCTACTTCATTTCCAACTTGAACTTTGAGCTATTATGTGCTAGGCATCTAGAAATCTATGCAAAATGATGTTGCTGTAATAAAATCAGAATTATGAAAGTTATGTTCAGCAAATGCGTATGTCTTATGTGTGTTTACAATCAATAGAAATCAACTGGATTTTATTCATTTTAAGCATTCCTTTTCTATATTTGTGTATTTCAATTATTTTCATTTCCAGCATCAAAACTCTCAAAGACAAATAAATAGAAAAAAACACAGAAAATCAGAAGGTCAGATTCAAACACCACAGGTATTGTTTCAGTGGTATCAGAGCGCTTAAATCCTACCATCCTGTGAGGTTATTTCATGAGTGGGAAGAAACAAATGTACACCAGGGGTACAAAAAGTGGAAAGATGTACACTTCTGGTAAGTCTATTTCTATGTTGATAGAAGGACTCTTGGAACTGATGAAGGACCCTAACATCAAGGGGTATTATATGACAATGGTAAAATCCAAACAGAAGGGGGAGATTGAAAATAAAATATTGGAACCAAAAATGAATGATAATGAAGCTGAAAATTCTAAAGCAATTGTAGAGGGAGAGTACTTGAGTCCAATTGAAGAAGATAACATAGAGCCTCCTTGTGAAGGAGAGTTAGATCATGTGGGTGATTGGCTTCAACCAAATGTTGAAAGTAATTTTCAGGATTTTTCTAATCCATTCTTTGAGATGGAAGGCAAGATACCTTATGATAACCCACTTTATGAAGTGGAGTTACAGGATGTGCATGAGGAAGATGCCCTACTTGATCTGAATTTTGACTTGGAGCATGTTGAAATTTTCAAATCAGCAATTATTGATAAACCTTTTACTCATTCAGATGATGTTAATGCAACCTATCAGCAGAGTGTTTCAATTCACGCAACACACAAGTTGGATTTACAGAAAAGCTTTGAAAATTATGCACTTGAGAAAAATGTTTGGTTTGAGCATGTTGCAATTCTCAAATCAACAATTGAAGGTAACCAATTAAATTGTCTACTGGATTATAACCCACTGCATGGAGGTAATCATGAGAGCAGAGGATTGATGCTTCGTATTTTGTCATTACAAAGTTATTTTCATCAATGGAAGCATCATAAGAAAGATGAAGGAATCCATGCACGTCTACACACAAGAGTATGGGATCTAGAGGCACCATTCAGTTATTGGGCATCAAGAATAAAGGGCTGTCCTACTTTGCTGGTCCGAGAATTTTTAGGTTCTACCTTGAGGACAGCAGTTGTATGGATGGATTGGAGAGGTTGGGATCACTACTTCAGTGTTGGAGGTTGGCATAATGATGAGATGCTATCATCATATGACATTGGACGTACCTTTTACCCCATCATAGATATGGATTTCAGTTTGCTTGGTGTTGTTCCAATTTATATCAGCAGCCTAGTAGGGGTTAGTATGCTTTTCTATGCACCTGTGATGGGCAGCTCTCACATCCAGAGGAGATCTTTCAGAGTGGTAAGGATAGTGGATGAGGATGACAATATGAGAAGCATCTATCCCTTCATTTTCAGTGGGTTTGATGAATGCAAGGGTTTGGTGTGTTGGTATCCAGGAGGTAATGAGCTTGGCACTTTAGTTCAATTGGATGGTCGTTATTAGGTTTTTCCTTCTACAGATGAAGGTGGCAAATCTTATAGGTGTTTGGAGTTGCTTCTACCGGATATGCATACTGTTGGGATACAGAATATAGGAGCAAATTTCGAGTAGCTTAGCACTATAGGTATAGTTGGCATGGGGCAGCAGGAGTCACCAAGAGACAAGAAGGACAAATTTCAAATTTGTCCATGGGATCCAAGTGGAGTTTATTACAGTGGGTTGCTTCACCATCTTCAGTTTGGTGGGGAAAATATCAGAGTCGTGCAATGGAGGTCAACGGATGATGAGTATGACAAGCTTCCAATTGGGTTATGGACTCTGGGATCTTCTATGTTTGGCAAGATGCTTCTTCTACAAATAGTGTTTGATAGAGTTGTTGAGTTTGGTTCTATCTTACTTCAGTGGTTGTTGTGGATTTTCGTTGGGGCATGGTACCATCTAGTTTGGGGTCTCGACATTTAGGACATGCATGAGTATGCAGGTGAGATTGCTTAAGGACAAGCAATTTCGAGAAGGGCGGATTGTAATGTCCCCTCATAGCCAGTGGCTCGAGGAACAGGGTTAGCCTATTACTACGGTTTCCGTAGGCTAACAAGAGGATTAGGGAATCTTTTTGAGGGGTTTTAGGACTTGTCCTTGTTACTTACTATTTTTAGTAAGTGACATTTTGGGTCAATAGTGGCATACTTGCAGTTGATCTTCGTCATGGGACACTCGAGGGGTCATTTGGATATCCAGGCCAGGAGTTATGGATTTATTAAGTCACGTTATTTAATAATATTCTATTATTAAGTGATTTTGTGATTTAATGTTATAAAGTGAAAGTGACTTTCTTAAAAGAATATCTTAAGTCACTTTATAAAGTATTTAAGTGAAATAAGTCACTTTATGAAATATATAACTGAAAAAGTCACTTTATGAAGTATTTACGTGAAATAAGTCAATTTATAAAATATTTAAGTGAAAAAATCACTTTATGAAGTATTTAAGTGAAAAATCACTTTGACAAAGATTTAATAATAAATCAGAGGAGATATTTTATGTTTTGACTTCCCAAGAGAAGATATTTTATGTTTTGACTTTGTCAAAGGCTAAAATATCTAAAAGTGTCGTCCTTCTCTATAAGGTAAGGGTTTGGCTCATTATTCATCATTTGGAATATATTATCATTTTGTGAGTTGTTGTTGCAAGTTTATCTTTCATGGTTGATTGAGGATGGATACCCTCTCTTAGAACAGGTTCTACAAGCGTGCAAGATCATCCAAGGATCCTACTTGATTGGTCTCACTCAGGGATCAACATATGAGCATAAATTTGAGTTTTGCTTTGAAGAATAAATCAGGTTTCGTAATTATCATTACAGAGCTGGAACAAAGGTTTGTAGATTTTAGTAGTTGCGGATTACCAATAAATAACCAGCACATGGGAGTTGAAGATTTCATCATTCCAAGCTCGTGGTTCGAGACTATAGGGTCGTACTTCATCTTTTCATGGCATATGACTTTGGTGTCCCTTTGACAGCAATTTCCTGAGCATTCTAAATAGCAAATTGGAACTTCTGATTTGGCACGTGTCTAAGTTGTGAATAGGTCGTACTATCCTAGAAGGACGTGTTGGTTTGGAAATAGGGTGCTTTGATTTTGGACCTATTTCTTCATCCACCTCTAGCGTCCAACTATATTCTACAGATCTACTTCAATTCCATCTTGAACTTTGAGCTATTATGTGCTAGGCGTCTAGAAATCTATGCAAAATGATGCTGCTGTAATAAAATCAGAATTATGAAAGTTATGTTCAGCAAATGGGTATGTCTTATTTGTGTTTACAATCAATAGAAATCAACTGGGTTTCATTCATTTAAAGCATTCCTTTCCTATATTTGTGTATTTCAATTATTTTTAAAGGATAAAGCATCAAATCACTATTTAGACCAGCAAAGGAAACCTTTCCAAAGACTTAGTGACGAGACCCTTCAAGACTTGAGAAGGAAAATACTATGTTTCACCTGCAAAAGACCGTATGAAAGGGGACATGTGTCCTCTTAAGCCCAAAATGAATCAGTTGGAGTACTACTATGCGAAAGAATCAAATTCTGAATTTTCAGAACAGCAGGTTAATGAGGAAGGGTAGGAGGAAGATAATGCCTCTGTAGTTTCAGAAAAGGGAAGGGAAGAAGTTCTACCTACTGCACAACTCTCGAGCATTCAAAGAGAAGGATACTTTTGGATTAGAGGAGTCTTAGGTGGGCAACATGTAATTACTTTGCCTAACACTAGAGCTACTCATAATTTCGTAGATGAGGACTTGGTAGCAAAGCGTGGGCTTAAGACAGAGGAGTTAGATGGGTTCAAAGTGCGAGTAGCTGATGGGTTTACACTTGTAGTCGATGATTCCAAACCTCACATTGCAACTGAATGATTATGAGTTCTAGGCAAATTTTTACGTGGTTGGCATGGGAGAGTTGGATGTGGTTCTAGGCATGAAGTGGCTTCATGCTATTGGGGAGTTTACCCTCAACTTGCGGGTGATAGAGATGAAATTTGAAGCCAATGGCAAGAGAAATGTTTTGAGGGGAATGTCAGATGAGAGCCTTCGAGTTATCTCACTCTGAAGAATGGAGAGATTGATCAAGTGGAGTGGGTGGTTGAGTGTTATACTTTGCCATCACAAGTTGAGCAACTGAAGCATGAATACCTTCCCGACATATAGGCATTGAGAGACAAACACAGTAAGGTGTTTGAGGATTTACCTTATGGGAGACCACCTGACAGAGGGTTTGAACATATTATAGAGCTTGAGGATGGCACTAAGCCAGTCATCATTACTCCCTACAGGCATCCCAAGAGGATGAAGGACGAGATCAAGAAGACGATAAAGGAACTTTTGGATATGGGTCACATCAGACCGAGTAAAAGTCCCTTTGCATCTTTTGTTGTCCTAGTGAAGAAGAAAGATGGCACCTTACGGATGTGTATTGACTACAGAACCTTGAATAAAAAGACCATTAAGAACAAGTATCCCATTCCGCGCATCGATGAGTTGATAGATGAATTGCACAGAGCCTGTTTTTTCTCCAAGATTGATTTTCGATCTGGTTACCATCAGATCCGAGTTACAGAGGGGGATGTGGAGAAGACGGCATTTCGATGCCACTATGGTCACTATGAGTTCTTGGTTATGCCTTTCAGCCTAACCAATGCACCAGCTACCTTTCAATCTTGTATTAACAGGATCTTCAAAGACTAGTTGAGGAAGACAGTCCTCGTCTTTTTCAATGATACACTAGTCTTTAGCAAGACTTGGGAGGATCATTTGGCACATTTGGATTCAATGTTGGGCATATTGGAGAGTGAATCTCTATTCGCCAAGGAATCAAAATGTGACTTTGGTATGAGCGAGTTACTGTACGTAGAGCATATCATCAGTGCCAAGGGGGTTAAGATCGATCCTAAGAAGGTGAAGTCTATAGTTGATTGGCCTCCACCCACGAATCTCACTCAGCTGAAGGGGTTCTTTGGGTTATGTGGTTTCTACCGCCGCTTCATCAAGGGATTTTCACAACAGGCCACTCCACTTACAGGTTTGACAAAGAAGGGGGCTTTTGATTGGAACCCAGGAGCACAACAGTGCTTTGAGAAGTTCAAACGGTTGATGAGTTCGTGTCTGGTTCTCATTATTCCCGATTTTACACGGTTGTTTGAACTACAGTGTGATGTTTAGGGAGAGGACATTGGTGCTATCTTGATGCAAGATAAGCACCCCATCGCTTTTGAAAGCAAGAAACTTCAGGGTCCTGAGCGAGGTTACAACATTTACATCACAAGGAGATGTTAGCCATCATGCATGCTTTGGCTAAATTCAGGTAGTACTTGGTGGGCAGCAAATTTATAGTGAAGACAGACCACAATAGTCTGAAACATTTCCTAAGTCAACGTGACCTCAATGATCGGCAACAAAAATGGGTCAGCAAGCTCCAGGCTTATGATTTTGACATAGAATAGTCTAAAGCATTTCCTAAGTCAACGTGACCTCAATGATTGGCAACAAAAATGGGTCAACAAGCTTCGAGGAGACCCTACTTATGTTCTCTAGGTGAAGTAACAGAGGATTGGAGGAATCTTATTGCAGCTGAGTATGTGAAGGATAAGTGGGTTTCTGAGTTCATTGATGGTACAGTTGCAAATAACAAGTACACCCTTGTGAATGACCTCATCATTTACAAAGGGAGGATTTTCCTTACACCAAGATCCTCTATGAAAAAGAGGATTTTGAGACCTCTTCATGACGCCCCTATGGCAAGCCACCCAAGTTACTTTAAAACCTACAGGCAAGTTAGGGAGCGGTTCACTTGGAAGGGGCTCAAATCTAAGGTTCTCAAGTATGTTAGAGAGTGTCCCACTTGTCAGTAGAACAAGCAGGAGCATACTTTTTCGGCAAGACTACTACAGCCTCTACCCATTCCTAGTCAGAAGTGGGAATGCATATCCATGGATTTCATCACGAGTTTACCCGAAACCTAGGGTAAGGATTGCATTTACGTTGTGGTGGATAGGCTCATGAAGTTTGCACATTTTTTCCCAATTTCAACTACTTTCACAGCAGTGCAGGTTGTTGATTTGTTTTTCAAAGAGATATTCCAATTGCACAGATTGCCTCAAACTATAGTGAGCGATTGGGACTATAGTCCGAGGCAATCCATGCTTTCTCATTTTCAGGGAAGGAATGCTTAAAATGAATGAAACCCAGTTGATTTCTATTGATTGTAAACACAAATAAGACATACCCATTTGCTAATCAATAATTTCATAAGTCTGATTTTTATTACAGCAATATGAATGGCATGCAAAATCAAACACCTAGCACTGACAAGCTGAAAGTTCACGCCAGAGATGATGATCTATGGGAAATAGTTGGACACCAACAATGAAAGAGAAATTGGGCCAAAAGACCAAGCCCCCTAACTACCAGCCAACACGCCTTCCTAAGAAAGTACGACCTTTGCACAACTGGAAACATATGCAAATCAGAAGTATCTATTGCTGCTTTGAATTCTTTGGAGAAATCCAGTCAAAAGGACATCTAAGCCATTTGCATCTGATTTGAAGAAGTACGGCCCTGAAATCTTGATCCACAAGCTTGAAATGATTTAATCTTCAACTCCCATGTACTGGTTATTTACTAGTAATCTGCAATTACTAAAATCTACAAACCCTTGTTCTAGATCTGCAATGATAATCACAAAACTTGATTTATTTTTCAAAGCAAAACTCAAATTTATGCTCATATGATGATCCCTGAGTGATAACAATCAAGTAGGATCCTTGGACGATCTTGCACGCCTGTAGAACTTGCTCTAAGAGAGGGTATCCATCCTCAATCAGCCATGAAAGATAAGCTTGCAGCAGCAGCTCACAAAATGATAGTATATTCTGAACGATGAATAATGAGCAAAACCCTTGCCTTATGGAGAAGGACACCACTTTTAGATATTTCAGCCTTTGACAAAGTCAAAACATAAAATATCTCCTCTTGAGAAGTCAAAACATAAAATATCTCCCTTTGATTTATTATTAAATCTTTGTCAAAGTGATTTTTCACTTAAATACTTCATAAAGTGACTTTTTCACTTGAATATTTCATAAAGTGACTTATTTAACTTAAATTCTTTATAAAGTGACTTAAGATATTCTTTTAATAAAGTCACTTTCACTTTATAACATTAAATCACTAAATCACTTAATAATAGAATATTATTAAATAACGTGACTTAATAAAACCATAACTTTTAGCCCGAATATCCAAATGACCCCTCGAGAGTGTCCCATGACTAAGATCAACTGCAAGTGTGCCATTACTAACCCTAAATGTCACTTACTAAAAATAGTAACAAGGACAAGTCTTGAAACCCCTCACGAAGATTCCCTAAACCTCCCATTAGCCTACGAGAACCGTAGTAATAGGCTAACCCTATTCCTCGAGCCACTGGCTAGGAAGGGGACATTACACCATCTCGCTGGATTTAGTTCAGATTTCACAGAGTGTTTCATTGGTGAAATTTGTGAAATCTTTTTCAAAGACAAATTTCACAAATATAGTTTGTTTTTTCAGAATTTCTATGAATGCTATGGCTGGAACCAAATGTATGGAGTTATTACAGAAATAAAAAAGGAAATATTTATATTGTACTGCTTGCATATCTTTTAGAATAGTGGTACCTGTCCGTACTATATTCTCATAACAGAAGAGGCCATACGAAGTCTATATAGAGGGCTGATGAATTAATTCTCAGTTTTAAGGAGAGACATGCAGCTCAAACAAAGAAGGTTAGAGCCGTATTATTTTACCGTGTATATTAAGTGACATGGAAGGCAGAAAAAGACAAGTTTGAAAATTCCAAAACAATCGCATCCCTTTCCAATGTGCGATACACTTCCAAAAAGGTAATCACAGCTATTCTTTGGGTGCCGAACCAAGCAAGGAGTGTGACGTGGCTGGAAGGAGGACTTCAAAGAAGATTAGAATCAAATAAACCTGCCATACACTTCCCATAAGTTGCCGTACAGTCCATAAAGGAAAGAAATCTGAACCGTACATTTCAACTGGGAGTGCTGGTGAATATATCAGGGCGGAATAATTTATTAATATTAATGTAATTTGGTGTTCATGGCAAATTTTCTGAATCAGCCTTGCAATTTGTATTAAATATTTGTTCTGCAAATAAGTTTTGTTATCGAACTTGAAGCTGGAAAACCATGTTTTGTGGTGGGGAATTATCAAAACATTATCAAAGTGAAACCAGACCTGAAAATACATTCTATGTAACATGTCAATAAACTGTTTGACAAAACTCCTGAATAGTGGGAGTGGAAATTTTCCATAAGTTTTGTATAGAAATTGGTTAAAATCTTACATGTCTCAACCTTATAACACTTCTAGATGTGAGAAAAACTAAAGTTTGTTTGAGGCCATTCACACAATCAAGCACAACAAGTTGACATAAAAAATGTCTCAATGACCTCATCTTTGAGCAATACAACCGCCACCTTCATGCAAGAAAAGATTGAGGACACAATTGTTCAAGATCTAATTGACTTGGATGAGACTGATCTATATATCGACTTGACTATGAAGGATGAGGACACACCCATGTTTACAAAAAACAAGGTTATTGATTTTGAGAAGGAAGCAAGGGAGGGTACAATAGAAGCAACAACTGTTGGATTGGATGGCATCATGGGAGATGACGTTAAGCCAAAGGAGTCATTACTTTTAGTTTGAAGGTGGAGTCTCAGCCTTCTAGTATGAGGGTGGAGCCATAACCAACCATGAGAACTAAGCCTCAAGCCATCAATAGAATGTATACAAGGAAGATGAAATTGTGAGTTGCTGTAACTTGCATGGATATGTAATTTTCGATAATTTTCAATCATCATAATACATATCATATTTATTGTCTATTGTATTTGTTCAAATCTAATTGAAAACACTTCCTGTATGTTTAACAGACTCATTTGATACATTGTGTAATTGTATTCTGCATAAAATTTATAATTTTTAAAGGAATTTAACTATCTTTTTAAGTTGCTAGAGTTTTTTGTCAAGTCACCATGTCCAAGTCAAATTTGAATCTGTCAAGTTTTGGTCAATCATGAGTTTTTGAACTATGGGTGATCTACACCTGTATGGATGTGATTGTCTTGCACCATTACACCAAAACTAGAACCAATTGTAGATGCTCTAAGGACTTGCTCATGCTTAGTGATTAATCCAATGATGAGGTGTTAGTGGTTTAAGTTTGTTTATATTGAACCTTTGTAATGCCCAAAACTGTCTACCAAAAATACAGCTAAGGACACAACACAAATTCTAAAATATGACCACAAACACATGACTAACTCACAAAAGTTTGTTTCCAAAGTACACATATTAAGACTAATAACAAAATAGTTGTAGATAGACAAAACCTAAGGGCCAGACCCATGCCTCAGGGGCAAACAACTAATAATTTCAGAATATAGGTGAACACAATTTATATAGAAGTTATTGTTATTATTCTTAATACGTGTACTTTGGAAACAAACTTTTGTGAGTTAGTCATGTGTTTGTGGTCGTATTTAAGAATTTGTGTTGTGTCCTTAGCTGTATTTTTGGTAGACAGTTTTGGGCATTACAAAGGTTCAATATAAACAAACTTAAACAACTAACACCTCGTCATTGGATTAATCACTAAGCATGAACAAGTCCTTAGAGCATCTACAATTGGTTCTAGTTTTGGTGGAATGGTGCAAGACAATCACATCCATACAAGTGTAGATCACCCATAGTTCAAAAACTCATGATTGACCAAAACTTAACAGATTCAAATTTGACTTGGACATGGTGACTTGACAAAAAACTCTAGCAACTTAAAAAGATAGTTAAATTCCTTTAAAAATTATAAATTTTATGCAGAATACAATTACACAATGTATCAAATGAGTCTGTTAAACATACGGGAAGTGTTTTCAATTAGATTTGAACAAATATGTTGGCGTTTAAATTCGCACCTCTTGTATGCGTATTCGAAACGGACAGCTATGCACAGATAAACTGCTCTTCAAATTAGGAGGGGAAGCTCCCTCTTGCTGATGGTGTTTGAAAGAAAGTAAACTAAAACTAAGTTGCCTATCTTTTTTATCAGCTTAGAGCACAAGGTTTATTAAACACAAACGCCGCAGCTGAGATTTTCTGATTTACGAAGTTCAACTACAACCAACTTAAACTAAAGACGTTTCTAACTTCTCAAGTAATAAGCAGAGCAAGAGAAACTAGAAATGAACGAGGTTGATTCCTGACAAAATACTTCAATAAACTCTCTCCCAACAAACATCTACACACTTCAATGCAAGTTGAAATCAAGATCATAAAAGTAGAACATAAATAACGGAAATCTGAGATTTTGGAACAAGGCAAAGGAGGCTTATGACTTTATTACTCAAATTTCTGGAACAAGATTTACTTCTAACATGCCTCGAACAAGAAATTGCAGCTAAAGAGGCTTGCAATCTTATTCTTACACAATAGAAACAACAATCACACTAACTCCTTGTTGGCTAAAGAGGCTCAACAATTTGCTATTAGAACACAATTGAACAATACTTGAGTAACAAATAGAAGGCACAATAGGCTCAGCGTTTTGTTCTCACTAGCACGGTTAAAGAAACTAATGAGCAAATGCTCTTATTTATAGACAAGCAGAGGAGTAGGGAACCCTAAAATCTCCTTGCTTTCACAATCTAGGGCTTGCTCAGCAAGCAAGCTTTATTACTAAATCTAGAAAGAAGAGGATAACATCTAAAACCCTAGAAAGCAGAAAAAGCGGGAAATGCCAACTATTACATTTTATCTTCTTTCTCTTCTCAAAGAATGGATAAGAATTATTCCAAGAATAGAAAGAAAGCAGGAAAGAAAGCTTCTAGAAGAAAGTTGCTTTAAAGCTCGATCACATCCGCTAGAAAATTAGAAACCATGTCCCGATTCGGTGCATCTATGCCCTCAATAGCAAAACACCGCTTTTCTAGAATATCTTCAGCATTTGCAATAGACCTAAGGAAATCTTCGACCTCATTGGCCGCTTTCTCAAACTTTGCTGACATCATCGAAATATGACCTATCCTTCCGCCAATTGGATTGCAACTGCGAACAACACTCTGGAATTGATCCTGCACTTCATCAAGCCCGACGTAGGAACCATCTTCAAGACTGTACTGAGAAGGAATCTTTGTGATGAACTCACTGATGAAAAGAAGAGCTTCAATCACCCTTTGTCTGTAGACGATGAATTCTTCAGATATCCTTTCATAGGTTTTAACTTTGAAAACATGACGCTCTCTCCAAGCAAGGATTTGCCTCTTGTGTTCTTTTGAAACTGCTGAACCATAGGCTGTGTCTAAATCAACAATGATGATCTCATGCCTTGGTCTTACTTCAGCCAGTGTTTGTTCAAACCCTTGAATACCTTGACGTAGCTCGTGAGCGTTTTCTCTTAACTGGAACATCCGTGCCAAGATCTCCCTTCCTCTAACAATGAAGCTCTCGATCCACTCCTGAGTTTTTTTCCCACATATGACCAGCTATCTCAACTGATGATGATCAGCTGGTGTCTCTAAAATCTGAGGCAGCAACTGGGTTGCCTGTGAAGAACCGTGGACAAGGTTAGAAATGAAAAGCCTGAGCTGCTAATTTTCATCCTTGAGGGCTGCCTTGTCTTCTCCATCCTTAAGCACTCTTTCCTAAAGGTTTTCGGACACAACTCTGAAAAGACTCAAATCTGCATGTCTAGTATTTCTACCGAGATTAGCCTTGACCATGACGAAGTCATCCATATTCACCTCATCCCTGTTCTTGTCTTCTAGGGGCAATGCAGTCTCCAAGACTATCTCGTTATCAGGATTCCTATCAAAGTGAACTTGCTTCTTTGCTTTCTACTTAGGAGGTTCCTGATAGATGTTATCGAGATCATCAACACTCACCTGATATGAAGGCCTTCTTCTAACCCTTCCCAAGGAGTTCTCAAGCCAAGACATGGTAGTATCTCTACTAACTTCCTCAGGAGGTGCAACTATAACTTCCTCGTCATCTTCAATATCAAGGTCAATGTGAATCGGTGAAGAACCTGTCAAAGGTACAGAAACATGTGTTGAAGGCAGCTCCTCTGCTTCTTTCTGAGGTATGGGCTCGTCAAGAGGAGCTTTTGAATCAACTGTAGGTTGCTCCTGTATGACTATGCCTGAGAAGTCTAACCTTCTTCTTACATTTTTACTTGATCTACTACCTTTGATGCCTTCCTGAGACTGACTTTTGCCCTTCCCTTTTGACTGTGCTCTGGAAGAAGAGGGAATTGTCCTTGGCGGCTCTGCTACTAGAATGGAGTTTTTCCTCTTTAGGATTACGAAAACCTTGTTGTGCTCAAGGACTTGTCTTGTCTTGTCTTCTACTAAGAGAGATTCCTTGTTAGCCCAGTTGACCTGTGAAAGGGGTTGATCTTCAATTCACTTCTGAGTATACATCGGGAGAAGCACATCCTCGTCATCATCTGATAGCCCTTCTATATCTTCATTTAAGCAGTCCATCTGGTGGAGAGTGAGCCTATTGTAACCACGCCTCTGCACCTCGAACTCATCTGTACAATTAGCCCAAAAATCTTCGAAGGCGGATATATGATCATAGTTCTTCTCAAGTCGGCCAGCGTAGACACCATGAGGATCAAATGATCATCTCTCGCTGTAAGGCTTGAGGCCGAGTTTATCCACCTCATCTCCCATTGTCTTGGCATCTGAAGCAGTCCTACATGTGTAAATTCCCAACCCTAATGGAAAATGGAGGGAGGGTTTTTTTTTGTTCCTCAAGACTGTGTGAACATCGTGGGCCTGCCTCAAGAACTCCATGAAGACGACCTCGTCTGACGGATACCTTGGTAACATGAGTGGGGCACCTAAATAGCCATAGACCCTAAGATAGGTGAAAGTGGGAAACTGTATAAACCAATCCGCCCACTCCGCCATCGCTGCCCTGGCAACTGAAGATATACGGACATGCAACTCATTGTCCAGGTCCCGCACAGTGTACATCAGAAAAGCCTCATTCACTCTCTTGTAGTGATGCAACGACTTCGTGAATTCCAACTGGGGATAGTAGTTATATATATGCTGCACACTCAATGATCCCTCGGTGTTCAACCTTCTACATTGACCTTGATAGGCCACCAGGTAGACTAGGTACGACACCATATGGAAGACATGAAATTGGAAGTATTCTGTTATCTGCTGATGTAGGCTGTCACTGATCAAAGTAGGCCAATCATAGAACTCGGTTTTCTTCATGATGTGGGGTATGGTGTAAAACATCCAAGGTTGAAACTTGGTGGCATCTTCTGAGCCAGTTACCCTGTTGAGCAAGGTGATAATGATAGCAATTTCATCCTTAAACTCTCCTCGCCCGACATTCTTAGGCAATGTTTTATGCTTTTCTTTCATCCATCTCTGTGCAATCTTCTTACTATACTTCTCTTTATGCGTCTCCCATATTCTTTCACATTCACCCTTTGAGATAGTAACGCTTTCAGGACATGGGGGAATGGAAAAACACTTTTTGATCATATCAGGCTTTAGACTGCAAATCAATCTGCCATCTGCTGATTGAATCTCCCTGGTAGCCGGGTTGTAATGCTTGATGCAAGCGATTACGAACTTAAGACTCTGAACTGCTATAGGAATTGACGCTGCTGCGAGGAGTCGAGAATGTCCCAGGTTCCTGATTGAGGTGTTGCCTGCGCTCTCCAAGGCGTGTAGATCGAACACCGGCTTGATATGATGCAAGTCTGTCTCAGTGGTTTTGATGTAATCATGATAAAGAGCTGATTCAGTCTTGAAAACATTGGGAGTATACTCCATTTCAGAAAACTTGAAGAATGACTGTAAACTTGCCTTAGTTCTGACAAGTTTTGAGCAATTTCTATTTTTAGAATGCTGATTTTCTTGCTCCAACAAACAAAATTTTTGAAAATTATTCTGAGATATGGGTTTTCCTCATAATTTCGTTGCAAGACAACCCAGATCGTCCATTTTTGAAAATTTTAAATTTTAACTGAAAAAGCAACAAACCCTAATTTCTTCAAATTTTCCGAAAAAAGTTGGCACTTGGGTTTTGTTCAGAATATGATTAGAAACGGACCCAGTTGATCAGATTTACAAAACCCTGATGGCTGATTGAAAAAGCAGCCAACCCTAGAATTTGAAACTTTCTTGAAAAAAACTGTGATATGGGTTTTCTTCAAAAGACTGATTGGAGAGGACCCAGATAATTGAAAACTGAATGCACTGAGGATTTCACTGACATGCAAAATAAAAGCAGATGCTGCAACTTGATGAAGTTCTTTGAAAATTTATTCAGAAGATTGAAGTGAAAAGACCCAGATGACTGAAAACTGAAAACCTTGGCCTTCTCCTTGAAAAACTTGATCTTCTGGATGAAAAAGCTTGAAAAAGCAAGGGTTTATGCTTGCTGATCTGAAAAATCTGATGAAAAACCAGCAAATATGAATTCTTGGATCATAAAATTTCTTCAAACTTGCTGCTCCAACTTTCTCCTTTGAATGCTACCTACAAAAATAATAAAAATAACATGAAAGAAAGGTGTTAAATAGACTTAGGGTTTTGTTTTTGCTTTGCTTTCTTTTGCTTTTATTTCCAAAACCCTAAAATCTCAGTTCCTTGAACTTGGACGCCATCTTCCTTCTCTTGCAATTTTGAAACTTTTGAAAATCTTGAAAAAATTTCCAAGGCATGAGAAGTTGGGCGCCCTTTTTCACCAGGGGCGCCCACTTTAAGCAGTGTTAGTCAAATTTTTGATATTTTCAACTTTCTGTCATTTTGACCCCCTACTTCGCCTCTGATTTCCCGTTTGCAGATTGATCTGATATGCGAGCTGAGGGATCCATCACGGAGCTAGATTGATTCTGAGAAGAATGTTCTGGAGGAGTCTCTGGCTAAAAACTTGATCTCGACCTTCGAATTCATGGGAGCCTTTTCCTTCCAAGGGCGCCCATTTTGTTCAGAGTTAGCCATTTTCATGATCTTCAAATTTCTTCATTGACTCCTCTTCTACAGATAATCTCGTTGAATTGGGAGCTCCAGTCGTCAAATTGTTTGCCTATTGTGCTCATCGCGAAGTTGCCGAGATATGAGGAGGGGTCTTCTGGGATGAACTCTATCAAAAAGTGAATTTTAATCCCTCAAAAGCTTGGGCGCCCATCTTGGCTGGGGGCGCCCATGTTCACCAGACTTAGTTTATTTTACACTTTTTTCCGTTGCTTCTGAACTTTGAAATTTAGCTCTTGCTAGACCCTCTATTCAGCTTCTTGTATCTTGCGGCTACGACCTCCGCTAGATGTGTTGGATATCTTGTTGGAGAGCTGGATCGATTGCGAAGAGATCATATTAGAGCAACTTTTATGAATTCATCTGTTTAGCCCCTTGAAAACTTGGGCGCCTCTTCTCTCCTGGGGCACCCAAACCTTCCAGACTTAGTCATTTTATCTTATTTTCATCTTCAAGTTTGAAACCTTCATTCTGTAAGTTCCACTTCGATCTGAATTTGCTGGAGATTGGATAGTCGGATGATCTGACGAAGGCAGGCATATCAAAGCTGGCTGAATACTGAAGAGATTGAGTACCTTCTTAAACCCTAATTACTGGATTTGTCCCTTCAAAAAGCTGAGCGCCCTTCTTCACCAGGGGCGCCCAAAATTCCCACACACAGTCAATTTTTGATATTTCTTATTTTCTTCATTCTAACTTCTGTGTGAATCCCTCCTGTTCAGCGCTGAATCCCAGATGACTGGATAATCTGATGACTGCACCGTCGGACTCGTCGCGGAGCTGACAGAGAACTGAAAAACTTTGGTTGGAGGTGCAAACCCTAACTTTAACATTTCAAGCGCTAAAAAGGTGGGCGCCTATCTTCACCTAGGGCGCCCAAGTTTGGCAGTGTTAGAAAATTTTCATCATTTTTCATTTTCCTCTTCATGACTGCTTACCAACTCGCCTTCTATTGAATGCTCTAAATGTTGAATCTGACATCTAGCAGCCGACTGACCTCCATTGATGACCTCGGAGCTCCTGATGTGCTTCTGAAAAAGCAGAATAGACCCAGTAGGGAAAAACTGATTATTTTGAGATTCCAACTGCGCCAGCCTAATACTGACATATTTTGAGCCAATCAAAATCAGTTTGGACCCTAACCGACCAACTTTCTATTTTTAGAAACTTTCTATTTTTAGAAAATTTTGCCAATATCCGTTTCCAAAGAAACCTAGAAAAACCCAGAAAACGTTACTAAATTTAGAAAATTTCTAAAAATAGCAATTTTCCTAAAATTTAGGGATGAAAAAACTGAGATCTGGGTTTTGTTGATTAAGCTGCTCTTAGCAGACCCAAATCGTCAGATTTTGAAAATTTGACGTTTTAACCCCTCATGCAAGACCTGCACACCCAAATTTTGACCTTTTTGACTATTTTAACAAGACTTTTACTCATTTCTTCAAAATGTCTAAGTAACAAAAATTTTAATTTTGGGGTACAACAAAATACAATAGACAATACATATGATATGTATTATGATGATTGAAAATTATCGAAAATTACATATCCATGCAAGTTACAGCAACTCACAATTTCATCTTCCTTGTATACATTCTACTGATGGCTTGGGGCTTAGTTCTCATGGTTGGTTATGGCTCCACCCTCATACTAGAAGGCTGAGACTCCACCTTCAAACTAAAAGTAATGACTCCTTTGGCTTAACGTCATCTCCCATGATGCCATCCAATCCAACAGTTGTTGCTTCTATTGTAACCTCCCTTGCTTCCTTCTCAAAATCAATAACCTTGTTTTTTGTAAACATGGGTGTGTCCTCATCCTTCATAGTCAAGTTGATATATAGATCAGTCTCATCCAAGTCAATTAGATCTTGAACAATTGTGTCCTCAATCTTTTCTTGCATGAACGTGAAGGTGTTGTGTCCTTAGCTGTATTTTAGAATTTGTGTTGTGTTGTGTTGTGCATGCATGGCTATGGCTACTTATTACTTAAGCTTCATATTAAATTTTAATGTATGAAGTTGTTCCATAAATCTAAGTGGTGATTGAATGAAATAGAAAAAAAATTAGCAGTGATCCAAGGATGGGTTACTATATAATTTCTAAATAGTCTAAATCTAAAAGATTATTAGTGTGACATTGCCACCAGCACAAACATAGTAACAATATTGGCAATAATTACCTCTTCAAATAAATGGATTGTTTCTGATCAATAAACAACTGTTTGATGTTATTCCAACCATATTGCCAGACTCAAACTCCAAAATTTGAAAAAAAACATGATATATTAAAATTATTTAAGGAAGCACATGTTTTTCTATGCACTCTTTTTTAACTCAATTTTAAAGACATAAAAAACTAACCAGGTTACATGCTACTATGCTCACATACACAAGTATTACATCAAAAAGATGAGTACAACAGCAGATTTGAGCTGAAGGAAACCTGATAACATGAAATGGCCTTTTTTGTCAGATGCGAGTTTAAGGTAATTAATCCACGTGATTTGTCTTTTTAAAACCACCATACAGGAGTAGGGTGAACTACTAAACAGTCATCATATTCGTAATATGTTCAAACTATACTTAAGAAACATATGAATAGGAAAAGGAAAACTATACTTTGAGAAACTCTGTTGATTTTGGATGGAATATAACATGAAATGGCCTTTTTCCCAGAAGCAAGTTTGTAGGATAACTGACCCATATCATGTCTTTTTAAAACCTCTATACAAGAGTAGGTTTGAGTTCAAAACAGTTGTAATATTCATAAAATGATCAAAGTATACTTAAGAAACATAAGAATGTGAAGAGACACCATACTTCACAAACATAAGAATAGGAAGAGTGAACCATGCACATGAAGAGAAATTACACTTCACAAACATAAGAACAGGAAGACGAAACTATACTAATCATTTTATGGATATGACAACTGCTTAGAAGTCCACCCTACTTCTGTATAGGGGTTTTAAAAAGGAAAATCACATGGATCAGTTACCTTACAAACTTGCTTCTGACAAAAGGGCCATTTCATGTTATATTGCAGCCAGAATCAACAGAGTTTCTCAAGGTAGAGTTTTCCTTTTCCTATTATGTTTGTTAAGTATGGTTTGGACATATGAATATGATGACTGTTTAGTACTTCAATCTGCTCTTGTATAGGAGTTTAAAAAAAAAATCACATGGATTAGTTACCTTAAGCTTGCTTCTCACAAAAAGACCATTCCATGTTATATCGCACCCAAAATCAACAGACTTTGGCCACAAGTCAATTTCATAGAAAGACGGAGACATCTACAATTAAAACCTTTTAATAAGATTCATTTGAATTTCAACAAAAAAAGAAAGAATTATATTAAAGACAGAAAACAACCACAGTGAGATTATATTTAGGAGCCCCCTCTGTTAGATGACATCAATATTCCTACAGGGCTTCTTCTCAAACAATTACTTGAAAATCCATTTACTACGCAAGGAGAATAAGTTAAACCAGGAACTCACCCCATTAGTAGCAGACAGCGACTCAATTCAAGTGCTTCTAGTATTTCAGTGCATGTGGTTTTGCCCATCTCATCTCCCTCTGCACTTGCCATATTTCTTGAGTTCTCAGCAGCATCTTTGATGCTCTGCCATTCAGCACTTGAATTGTGTATAACTCTAGCCTGCACAAAAGTAAAGACAATTATTACATGAAAACTTGGAACCCGCTTATCTTATCTCATTCATTTAATTGGTGCAATGTGTCTCCTACAATGTAGTATTCTAACAATTAACTCTAGCCTGCACAAAAATAAAGACAATTATTACATGCAAACTTGGAACCCACCTATCTTATCTCGTTCATTTAATTGGTGCAATCTCTCTCTCTCTCTCTCTCTCTCTCTCTCTCTCTCTATATATATATATATATATATATATATTCCCCAAAATATCTCTCTTTCTCTAGATATATATAGATATATTCCCCAAACATTTTATAATATTTTGCACATGGGAGAAAATATTAAATATAAAACATTCATAAGATAGCAGAGGGTATGAATTTCTCAAGCCACTAAATTGTTAGTAGGATACATGGCAGAATATAAGCAAAATCGGACTAACATTTTTAGCATACATTTGCTAACACAAAACTGTCATTGGCCAATATGTGAAGCCTCAAAGAGAACATTAACAATTAGACCAAAAAGCATTTAAAAACAGTAAAATTGAAGTATCTGATTACTTTTCCAAATCTATCACAAATATTTGCAAGACAATATTTGTCATATGTTTTGAAGCAGAGTATATTACACATCCACATTTAATTTCTAGACAGCATCGTTACTCCTGCAAGGAGGTCCTCCATGTTCTGCAAGGATATTGGAAAAACTAGCTTCTACTTCTTAAGCCTGACACTCAACTTATGAACATAGGCCATATTTTTTCCAAACATTTATAGCTTGTGACATTTTAAAAATTGGCCCGTTTTTGGATATGCTTTTCACATTCCTAAAAAAATGAAGCAAAGAAAATGAATAAAGAAGCAGGAAGACCCTTATCTTGACGATGTCCCACTCAAAAGTGAAGGAAAAACTAAGAGCTTTAGGAAGTGGTAGTTAAATTAATTTAGAAACAAATAATCCAGAAGAACTCATATCATGAAAAACTGAAAATTGAGGTAAAATGAGCATAATGTATAACACCATACAGAAAAAAGATTCACTTCCAAGCATGAGTTAACAAAGAGAGAAATGGAATCAGACAGTTTTAAAAGGTTAAATATACTGAATTTCAAGAGCTGATAAGGATAAATTTTAAACAAAACAACTCTACTCATGAAAAAGGCAACTGACACTAAAGCATAAGTTCAAAAGAAAAGAGAATTCATACTTGAGGTGTTTGGACTCCAAAACGTCTAGCAAATTCATAACCCAAACGCTCAGACTGAGTGGCCATCCTTGAGGAAGAAATCTTTATCACTGCTACTCCTTCTGAATATCCATCTCTTCCTTGATAAATTTTGAACAGTGCAAAAAACACTAGACCACCTGAATTAACCGTAACCTGTACAGACATGTCAGATACATTATTAAGTATTCCCCTTCTGACGTCAAACAAAAATAATAGAAAATGTTTCCTCAGACAAAGTAAATTAAATTCATGCAAATGACATAAACAAAGATAAAAATGTATATATTGATGCCCACTACTGCTGCTAATTACTGTTACAAACTATAGAGAACAAGCATTTTATGGGATAAATAAGAAACCAGAACAAAATAACCTACACTGTAGAATTCATCTGCATAATAAAAGCAAAACAAAATAAGTAAAACCCCAAATGCAATGCCCAACAATTGCCTATCACCAAGTCAGTGTTTAAGAATAATGAGCCTGTTCTTTCAAACATCAAGTACTGCATAGGTGGAGAATACCCATCCAAAGGTAGACATAAGGTGTGTACCCTAAAGCTATGCAACAAGTGCACTTCTAAACTCCCAAAACAAACTTCACTCATACACTCTTGTCATCGTTCTTTTTGCAACAAGTATGAGTTGATATTGTCAAAGGTCAAAGTCTAACTTTTTGCCAATAGGTTCACATGACCTGCAACCTCTACAACTTGCATTTTTGGTGACTTATTGCGTGCTCAACCTTCTCTACTCTCAACCTTCCTTGAATTCCATATGATCGACATAGTTTGGCTTTGATACCAATGTAAAAACCGATGAATGAGATTGAGAGAACATGGCATGCTTTCTCAAGTTGAGAGCATCACATTATATATTGAACATATGCTAAAAAGAGAAAGTAGTTACATACTAAAAATAGACAACAGTTACAACAAAATCATCAAATACTAACTACCACTAACTAAATAAGGTGTAAGCATACACTGTATTATATTATCATTTTAATATTCTAATACAAGTTTCCTTATTAAATTAGGAAATTGGCTGTGGCAATGATAGGACACTAGGTGGAACTTGGATTATCCCCTATAGACACAATTCCATTGAGGGGAGTTTTGTTTAAGTGTTTATAGTTATGCTGCCAATAGCCAAGGTTCAGCTACACTAAACAACTTATAACAATAAAATAGTCTTTACAAGTTTCAAAATTTATTCATAAAAGTTTACCTATTTTATAATGCATTAAAAGTGTCAAATAAGTTCCATCACATATTGTTGATACTACAGATATCTCCACCAAACATATTTATTGCATAGGAAAATAAAAGGGAATGAGAACAATAGTTGACACTACCTTTCCCATTTCTTGATTATTTTGTTAAGACTTGAATGGATCTATTAAAGAAGAACATCAAAAGGAGCTTAGATAGAATGTGTCTTGCATAATTCACTCCTACTAACTTTGAGATTAACTTGTTTATATTTGCCTTTTATATTTCTAGACTTTTAGGGCATATCATTCAATGGGTCAGGCTTCAGCTGCAGCAGTAACATTCTGACCCAGTAATAGCAATCCCTGATTCAAACCCCATGGGTATGCACCAGCACATAAATTGTGGAAAAAATGGAGGAAGCATTAGAATACAGTGCAAGCCAGCATCAAAAGTGCAAAGATTGTACTTGTAATGTAAAAGAATGGGTTCTACCACCCTACCCAAGCAAAAAAGGAGATTTTCCTCACCAATATTTAAATAAATATATATGTCATCGAATATATAAGAGCTTTCATAAAGCAGCCAACCACTAAAGGTAGTTTCTAAAGCACGTTAATATGGGTTGAAAGCATAATAGCATTACATCTACATGGCAATGACACAGCAAACTGAAAGTGTAAATGGAATACAATTACACAAGTTTAAAATGGAATAAAAAAGGAAAATTTACCCTAAACCCTAAAAACAACACGGCCCAAGCACCAAGCACCAATTATATGAAGTTAATCATGTTTCATTCCTAATTTTGCTTCTTAAGTTGTCAGTACATTCAGCTACAACAAAAAAGTACCAAGGTAAAAGAAACACAAAGATCTAATAGGGTAACTAACAATTAAACAATGTAAACATGAATACGGGGTAAACCAAAGCAACTAAAACCAAACCATGTGATATAAGTCAAGTACAAATAGACACATGAGGGCAAAACCACTCAAGGAAATAAGGAGCTAATGAATATCAGATTCGGTAATCAGCACCACCACACCTCTATAGAATACCAGAAAAACCAATGACATCACCATCCACCATTGCAATAGAGCCAATATAAGATCTGATAATATACATAGGAGAATCTCGAGTGCTTAGGCGGGCATGAAGGATAATCTTGGCATGAAAGAGTGTACTCCCCTTAAAACCTCTCCAAACAAAGTCAATGTCTTAAGAGTAGAAAACATGTAAAAAAACGAGGACCTAGCATTTACAATTAAATTTCACTATTCAACAATTGGGGGATTTTTTACCCATGAGCCATGTTCCTTTACTTGTTCATGGATAGAATACTGATAATTTGTGGTTTCCTTCTTCAAGTGCTCAAGCTAGGTAAAGATCTCAAACCAATTATTTACAATTTTGGATATCACCTACTAAAGACGTCCTATCCCATCAACTAGGGTCACTTGAAGCCACTAGTGGTTGAATTTTATTTTGTTTCTTGCAACTAGATTTGTTCATTACGACTATAGATGCCATTCACCTTGCAATCCTAAAGTCTTGATTTAATTGTAGACGATAAATTGTGTATGTACTCCAAGGAACATGAAGAGGATGATAGTGGACACCCTTGTGTGTGGGTACAATTAGTTATTATTATTTTATTTTCCTACATGTATTTGTAATGGCATGTATTTGTATTATTTTATTTGCCCTCATGAAGAACCTAGGATTGGGAAAGTGGACTTAGTAAGGGATCTGACCATTATGACGAGATTTATGACGCATAAGTGGTGTAAGAGGAGTTACATTCTATTCCTGGAGGTTGACCAATTGATTATGGGCATTGGATTTCTTCATAGAGGACATGGGCATCTAGTTTTTGGGCACATGGCTTTTGCCCCTTGTTTTGTAAACCATATATGGTTTCTTCTTCACATTAATTCCATACATTCAAGCCTTGAGATAGTGTATTCTAACAAGTTAAAGACAATCTTATAGGTACACAGATTGTCCCAAAATTGTCAAATTGAAGGGAGAAGTTTATTGTGCATATATCCTTGTTCATAGAAAATTAAACAGATTTGTGCTCTCTTTGATGATGGAGTTTTTTCCTGAAAGGGTTTCTCCATGTACATCCAGTGTTGTGTTGTAATTTCATTGGTTTGCTGATTTTATGCGCTCTCCATTTCATTTCAAGTTTGTTAATAAATGAATATGACAACATCCGTACATTTAGTTTGATGTTCTTGTTACCCATTTTTCACCTATGGGCTCAATCTGGCAGGGTAACCCATGTTTTCAGAGGTTCTCGAAGACCAAATGGAGGAATACTCGCATCAGGACCGCATATTTTCTAAACTGTTTGCTTCTTGTGCAGATGCAGAGGAGAATGATGTTTTAAAAAAAATTCGCCACGTGGATTAAATGTGGCTCCCAAGAGGGTTGAGCCCAACGTGCATGTCTTCAGGTTAAGGGTGGGTTTTCTTTTTTATGTTTTGCCTTGTCTTTTCTTTTTTCTGTTCCTTTCTTCTTGCCTTTTTCCTTGTTCTATCGGGGGCGGAACCGGGTCGGGATCCGAACTTGGAACATTTTCAAAAGTGCCAGTTCTTGTTTCTGATCCGGTTCCGACCCCAATTCCGCTGGTTTCTTTTTGTCGGGCCCCTTTTCCTTTGTTTCTTCTTTGACCTTGCTTTTCACCGTGGGGTGGTTGTTTTCCTTTCTTTTCTTCCCTTCTTGTCCCTTTCTCTTCTCTTCCTTGTTTTTGTCGAGGGCAGGTCCGGGTTAGAATCCGAATCTGAAACTTGAAGAAAGTTTCAGGTCCGGATTTAGTTCCAGTTCCGGTTCCACTCACTCTTTGTTTCTGCCCCTGCTCCGACTCCGGTCCCGGTTCAGCATCTTGAGTTTTGTCTTATGTGTCTTTTGGCTTTTGGTTCCTCCCCAATCACGGTTCCGCCGGCCTTTTCCTTTCTTCTTTGTATTTTGTCGGGGGTTATTTTCTCCCGTTTGTCTTTCATCCTTTCCATCCTTTCCTTCGCCTTCTTTTGAGTTTTATCAACGGCGGGACCGAGTCGAAATCCGAATCTGAAACTTGAAAAAAGTTTTAGGGGAGGATTTGGTCCCGATCCCGATTCTGCCGGGATTCATCTGTTTTTGCTTCCGCCCCTTTCTCACTCTGGTTCCCATTCGGTTCTCATCCCAACTCCGACTCCGCCAAAGGGTCCAAGTTCAGGGAGAGTGGAGGAGTTCGCCGTGAGGCCTTGCCGACCGTCGGGTGTCTTGCCGAATGAATTAACATGTTGGTGTGACTCTAACCGCCCATTGTGACTTCCCCCCGACATCCAAGGTCTTGCCGACATGGAGTAAGCTTGCCGAAGGATCTTGCCTTCGCCATAGTGCCTCACCGATCCGATGGGGTCTTACCAAAATCAAGGAAGCTCGGGGAAAGTGGAGGAGTTTGCTTTGAGGTCCTGTCGAAAGAGGGGAGCCTTGCCGATAGCGATCAACTTGCCCATGAACATGGATATCGGTCTAACTCCCGCGGCTCGATGAGAGGTCCCGCCGACAGTCCTAGGCTATGCCGATAGCCACTATATGATGTGTTCGCATCAAGGAAACGAGATTAACCTCTCACCGACATGCGATTTTGCAGAGCAACCTTTGACCGTCGAGAATGTGCGGCGTGAGTTGGCTCGATGAAGTAATGGCGCTAAATCTAGCAGGTAGATCTGGTGTTGTTCCTCAGAGATGGTTGACCAGAAGAGGCCGTGAGTCACAACGACAGCTGGGGATGTCAACTAGAGAGGTGGAGCGGCATTAATGACCATGTCGCAGAGCATTCAAGACGACTCTGATGAAATCTTAATGGCGGACACGAAGGCTGCAAGTTAATAGCGACGACTGTGAAAGATCTAAGATATCCCTAGGAGCGATCTCTTGCCGATATGGAGGGGGGATGAGCATTTAATGCTTCATTAACTTCATTCCAAAGCACTTCTAGGGCCGACGTGTCCAGGCGCTGACTCATTTTTGAAAACCCTAGGGCAGGGGCCGACACTCTTTGGTTGTATATATGGCATTTTTGCCTTTTTGTACACGAGTTCTTAGTTAGGAGATTGTTGGAAGAGCATTATTCAGACTTTGTAACTCAGTTTCTTTTTGATGAATACTACAGATCTGTAACACAGACACTCATTTTTTTTCAATACAAACTTATTTGTTCTTTTAGTACTGCTTGTGAGTTGTATGATAAAATCCCAGGTAATCCTCTATTTTATCAGATTCCTTCGATGCTAGATGCAAAGGATATTATGTCACAAAGTTGATTTCTATTAGTGTTCTATTTCTATTGCGCATATATCTGTGACAACATCTTGTTTTCCTTGTGTTAAGCATTAGAATAGTCGGAACCTTACATAGACTCATTTTTGTAAACATAAATCTCTGTATTGTGAGATTGTTTAGCTCTATTGAGATTTTTTGTGAGTTTTCTGCAGTATTGTCATATTTTGATCTTTGGTGTATCACCTGTTAGTGATAGGTTTTGGATTTAAGTACATCCTCCTTACTCTTTCCCTTGTCACTCTTCAGCTTTTCCTTAAAGTATCCTAAGGGGAACCAGCCCATAATCTAGAGGTACACTTCATTCCCAGGTCACCCACATCCTCGAAGTGTTCCCATGTGTCAATAGGTTGCTATAGTTGATAGCTTAGCAAGGGTGCAAACTTTATTTGACAATAGTTCTTGCTGCAATAGTTCACACTGATTTTTAACATCGTTTTTCTAAACATTGATAACATTATCATTCAACTTTACAATACGCATGACAACTCAACATTCATCACCTCTAGATCTAAGAGATAAATGAAGGATTTATGAAATAAATATTCTATGGGAACATGAGTATTTGTAATTTGTATTATCAATGTCTTCAATTTCTCAAGCAACCAAGGCGTACTTCTAAAATTCTCCCCAACACTAATATAGCTGGGGATGTCAACTGGAGAGGTGGAGCAGCATTAATGACCATGTTGCAGAGCATTCAAGACGACTCTGACGAAATCTTAATGGCGGACTCGAAGGCTGCAAGTTAATAGCGACGGCTGTGAAAGATCTAAGATATCCCTAGGAGCGATCTCTTGTCGACATGGAGGTGGGATGAGCATTTAATGCTTCATTGACTTCATTCCAAAGCACTTCTACGGCCGACGTGTACAGGCGCTGACTCATTTTTGAAAACCCTAGGGCAGGGGCCGACACTCTTTGGTTGTATATATGGCATTTTTGCCTTTTTGTAAAGGAGTTCCTGGTTAGGAGATTGCTGGAAGAGCATTATTCAGACTTTGTAACTCATTTTCTTTTTGATGAATACTACAGATCTGTAACACAGACACTCGTTTTTTTTTAATACAAAGTTATTTGTTCTTTTAGTACTGCTTGTGAGTTGCATGATAAAATCCCAGGTAATCCTCTATTTTATCAGATTCCTTCGGTGCTGGATGCAAAGGATATTATGTCACAAAGTTGATTTATGTTAGTGATCTCTTTCTATTGCGCATATATCTGTGAGAACATCTTGTTTTCCTTGTGTTAAGCATTAGAACAGTCGGAACCTTACATAGACTCATTTTTGTAAACATAAATCTCTGTATTGTGAGATTGTTTAGCTCTATTGAGATTTTCTGTGAGTTTTCTGCAGTATTGTCATATTTTGATCTTTGGTGTATCACCTGTTAGCGATAGGTTTTGGATTTAAGTACATCCTCCTTACTCTTTCCCTTGTCACTCTTCAGCCTTTTCTTAAAGTATCTTAAGGGGAACCAGCCCATAATCTGGAGGTACACTTCATTCCCAGGTCACCCACAACCTCGAAGTGTTCCCATGTGTCAATAGGTTGCTATAGTTGATAGCTTAGCAAGGGTGCAAACTTTATTTGACAACAGTTCTTGCTGCAATAGTTCACTCTGATTTTTAACATCGTTTTTCTAAACATTGATAACATTATCATTCACCTTTACAACAGGCATGACAACTCAACATTCATCACCTCTAGATCTAAGAGATAAATGAAGGATTTATGAAATAAATATTCTATGGGAACATGAGTGTTTGTAATTTGTATTATCAATGTCTTCAATTTTTCAAGCAGCCAAGGCGTACTTCCAAAATTCTCCCCAACACTAATATAGCTGGGGATGTCAACTGGAGAGGTGGAGCGGCATTAATGACCATGTCGCAGAGCATTCAAGACAACTCTGACAAAATCTTAATGGCGGACTCGAAGGCTGCAAGTTAATAGCGACGGCTGTAAAAGATCTAAGATATGCCTAGGAGTGATCTCTTGCCGACATGGAGGGGGGATGAGCATTTAATGCTTCATTGACTTCATTCCAAAGCACTTCTAGGGCCGACGTGTCCAGGCACCGACTCATTTTTTAAAACCCTAGGGTAGGGGCCGACACTCTTTGGTTGTATATATGGCATTTTTGCCTTTTTGTAAAGGAGTTCTTGGTTAGGAGATTGCTAGAAGAGCATTATTCAGACTTTGTAACTCATTTTCTTTTTGATGAATACTACAGATCTGTAACACACTCATTTTTTTTCAATACAAACTTATTTGTTCTTTTAGTACTGCTTATGAGTTGCATGATAAAATCCCAAGTAATCCTCTATTTTATCAGATTCCTTCGGTGCTGGATGCAAAGGATATTATGTCACAAAGTTGATTTTTGTTAGTGTTGTCTTTCTATTGCGCATATATCTGTGAGAACATCTTGTTTTCCTTGTGTTAAGCATTAGAACAGTCGGAACCTTACATAGACTCATTTTTGTAAACATAAATCTCTATATTGTGAGATTGTTTAGCTCTATTGAGATTTTCTGTGAGTTTTCTGCAGTATTGTCATATTTTGACCTTTGGTGTATCACCTGTTAGTGATAGGTTTTGGATTTAAGTACATCCTCCTTACTCTTTCCCTTGTCATTCTTCAGCTTTTTCTTAAAGTATCTTAAGGCGAACCAACCCATAATCTAGAGGTACACTTCATTCCCAGGTCACCCACAACCTCGAAGTGTTCCCATGTGTCAATAGGTTGCTATAGTTGATAGCTTAGCAAGGGTGCAAACTTTATTTGGCAACAGTTTTTGGCACGCCCGGTGGGACTAAGAGCTGTTTTCAGTCTCAAATCAAAATTATCATACTGCTGTTTGGTATGTGCAGCAGAAATTGCAGTCTTAAAAGACGAATTTTAGCATACTTGGCGACTCCGAGCTCAGTTTTAGCATTTTCAGTGCGTTACTGCTCATGAGAAGAGTGCGGACTAGGAGTAATTCATCTGTTTTTGAGTATTTGCAGTTATCCCCACCTAGAAGGAGGGGGAGACAAATCCAAAGGGTTCAAAAGACAGTTGTTTATTTCAGAAGATCCAAGTTGAATCCTGCTGTTAGAGGACATACTGCTGTTCCTATTGTTATTACTAAGAACATCTCAGCAACGATGATCCCGATAGTAAGAAACCAGCCATTCGTTGCTTTTAGCCAAGGCAGCCCACTGAATCTGACCCAGCATAATGAAATTCTTGTCACTGCATTAAGAGGTTTACCATATTTTTATGGGGAAGATCATACCACCCCAACAGAGCATATAAAAGATGTTGCCAACCTGTGTGTTGTTCACCATGTGACTAAATAAAATGTTGCACTCAGATTGTTGGCGGCATCCTTCAAGGAAAAAGCCTTACAATGGTTCAGAGGCCTACCTGTCAACTCTATAGCCACATGGGATGAGTTAGGAAGCCAATTGTGCAAGTTTTTTGAAGATAAATCAGACCACTTGTCATTGATGGAGCAGTTGTCTACAATCAAAAGAGCTCCACATGAAGATATGTCAGATTTCAATCACCGTTTCCAAAGGACGTGGGATAGAATCCCACAAACGGTAAGACCTACTACCAATTATGCATTCTTATACTATTTAAGAGCTTTAAATAGTGATATTTCTGTAATGATTCAATCAATGGGAGGTGATACACTTCCTGCAGCATATAGTATAGTTGTTAGAGCTGAAAACAACCTTATACAGGCTGGTAAAATTGCCCCAAGACCCCCTATGCCAATATTTCCAGCTCTTCAGCCTCCAACCCCTATGCAAGTTCCTCCTTTGGCTGTTATTCCAAATGCACCCGCATTACCAGCACCTGATACCCAGCCTAAGGGACAGTTAAACTCATTTCCAGTTCAGTCTAACGAACTACAAGAGATTAAAGGCCTTCTAACTACCTTTGGCAATGATATGGTTAATTTAAGAAAGCAGCAAAGTCAAGGTTTTAAACCTTATCAGCCCTCATTTCAGTCTAATTACCAGCAAAGTCAAACCAACAGACCATCTTATCAGCCTTATAATCAAGGCCAAAAATCCGTTTCTCACCCAGGGCCACATCAAGCTTATGATTCTAATGCTGCAAACACTTCCAAAGAACTTGCACCTGTCCAGAAAAATTTGGTTCAAGATTACGAGTGGTGCTTTCCGTGTAATCAACCCCACAATCAGAGTACCTGTGTAAATGGGATGCTTAACCAAGCCTTGATGGTTCAGAACAATAACGTGCCTGTAACAACTGAAGTATAGCAGCAAGAGCAACAAACACGAGTCTACATTCCTGAACTGGCAAGGGGAAGAATTTTGTGGAGTGGTCCATGAAATATTCCGAGCCAAATTTTTCGTTTTTTACAATTTCAAATTACAAAGCAGTGCACCCGTTAAGGTTAGAGGAGAAAACCAAAACGTGCAAGAAAGCAACTCTAACCAGGATGGCGCCGAAGATGGCGAGCATTGGTCAGAGGATCTAAATTGAACTGCTTATGCTGTAACTCTAACCAGTATGGCGCCGATGATGGCGAGCATTGGTCAGAGGGTCTTCTATTCTAAATGAAGAAAAGAACTCAACATCAAGTATGTGCTACCCAATCCAATGCGGAGTGAGGGGCGACCATATGACGGAGTGATTACAATAAAACAACTTGAAAGAGAAATGCTGAAGCTGGAAAACACTCAACACCCAGAATGTGCTTGCTGACCCAAGATGGGAGAGTAGCTACCATAGGGCGGAGTTATAACTAATTCACTAGTATAGAAAGCAAGAACGTGAATTACAATTAATGACAAAGCAATATTAGAGAATACTGGTCAGTACTACTGCCAGTTTACAAAATGTAATTCTTGCCTGCAATGTCAATACATCAAAGTCCTTCCAGATGGAGCAATCAACAATAAATCTGTTACCAGCTCTAAATAAACCACCATGTCAAAAACCCAAGTCAGAAAATGCAGATTTCTTGGACTGTCATAATCAGATCTGCACTTTTCACAAAAATCAGCAGCTTGCATCCACAATGATTTGTTCATAACTTTCTCAAATGTTATCCGATTGATGCAAGATAAGATGCATTACTCTCTCAAGGTATAGGCGACCCTTTCAAGACACTAAAACTGAACATAGAGACCCTAATTTAATTTACACGGATTTCAATGCAATTCTAAAAGGTACGGCCAAGCTGGAAAGTTCGACTTAGCTTTTAAAATTAAATACAACACCATAAAATCTGAGATTTGAGACACAAATTCGCCTCTCCTAGACAATGCTATAAATGCAATACCCAGAACTATTTTTTTTGTCTTTTTTGAGATATGAATAAAACATGAAATCTGCTGTATCAAATCAGCAACTCCGGAAAATACATCTAATATGCAGAAATCAGAAACTAAGAATTACAATGACTTCTACGATGCACAAAAACCAATGAACTCACAAATCTATCTTAAATAATCGAACCTCTCCACTAGGTGCTGTCTCTCACGCACGAAGTCGAGCCCAGACTAGGAGGCATTCATTCCTCAAAGCAATTCCGCAACCGTTTCGGCAGCATAACATTAGCATAGACCAAAGATGATGAAATGATGCACAAGACTCTCTTTTTATAAGTTTCGTTTGACTTCGGGAAACCCTAAAATCCAATTCAAGCTCAAACCCTAACTTTTCCTTCAATAAGGCGTCCCTTTCACCTTTAGCTCAATAATCATATTTTAATTAAAACTCCACCTTGATAAATGCGCCCACATTAAATTCCCTTGACTTTGGAAAATTCACCAAATATTAAATATAACCTTAATGAAGGCGCCACCCTTTGAGTCCACCTTTTAAAACGACATTAAGTCATTCGACTAGATCAAGGTGATAAAATAACATTTTAATTATAATGTTATTTTTAAGTGAAAAGAGCACGACTTCCCGGAACTGCATTATGAAGTCCGAAACTGAATACGCCACTTGAGTCAACTGAAGGGGAAAGTCAACTGCCTGCTACCATCCTGTTTACTGCCAAAAATAGAATTTACTAAAAATAGTAAATTCCAGAAAATGCTCTGAATGCCGAGATGAATATACCCCTGCGAAGCTCTCTGAAAACCCAGAAAGAAACCGCCATTGAATCCATCATCTCTGAGCAATGACCTCCTCAAAATTAGGAAACCCTAATTTAACCTTCCGACTAGCCTTCGGGTTCCCAACGAAAAGGCCAACGGTCACTGAAACAATCAGGTTTGAGAAGGGGACATTACAGTCCACGCTGGTTCTTCAATTGCAAACAATACACGCAGTAAGAAGAGGGCAATAGATAAGGAACATCAACCTAATACAGTTCAAACTCAATTGAAACAAAGGCCAGACCAGAATCAAAGTGCTCCTGACCCGTCGGAAGCTGACCAGATCCAAGTGCTACCAAGGGGCCAGCCTTTGGTAATCAACCAACAGTCTGATTTATCAGCACAGGCTCCTTCAGTTAAAGGTAATGTTATTCCCCCTAAAAGTCAGGTTAAACCTGCTACATCTTTTAATATATTGGAGCATATGAAGACAATTAATGTACCCATGTCAATATGGGATTCTTTGAGTATTCCGGGTCAAAAGGACCTGCTTCAATCGGCCTTATCAGGTTTAAGTGTCTCAGATGAGCCTAGTGTAGAAAAGGAGAAGGTTGCGTTGGCTAATACTACTGTTGGTAATAACGAACAGCAAGCTGCTAGGGCCAAGCCACCTCCCTTTTATTTGTCATTAATCATAGGAGATCATCTGGTTCACAATTGTATGATTGACTCAGGGGCTAGTAGTTCAGTTATGCCCAAACAAACTGTCGATAAGTTGGGAATTTAATATGAGCCACTAGAAAAGGGGGTAGTGCAATTGGACGGTACTGCTGTAAACACAGTAGGGGTCATTAAAAATTTGAGTTTAACTCTACATGCCTGTCCCAATTTTGCAGTACCTCAGGATATATACATTATTGAGTTGCCCCCGTACTTTGCCCTTTGTTTATCTAGGGATTTTACGGCCAAGGTAGGTGGTTACCTATCCTTTGATTGGTCTCACATGCTATTCAGAACTAGATATGGCACTAGAGCTACTGTTAAATCAGAACCCATAGCCAAAGTTCATGTCGAGCCTTACAATCTGTCTCTTATCAATGCCACCTTGTTTACAAGTGTACAAGTGGAGCAACCTGCTGTTCAAAAGGCTGAGATTCAAATAGAAAGAACATCAGATGTTCTCCCTAAAGAGTGGGCACCTCAAGCTCATGAAGTTGGTACAGGTGAGCAACTGGAGGAGGTTGACATTGGGGTTTATATGATGCATGAGACGGACTCTTTTATGCCTAATATTGAAAAGAACAAAGAACAGCATAGTGAGCAGCATGAAAACGATCTGTGGGAGCTGTATTTTGATGGCTCAAGGAGTAGAGTAGGTACTAGTGGTGGATGTATGTTGGTATCACTAGAAGGTCAGAGGTACTATCGAGCTTTCAGATTCTGTTTTAGCTGCTCTAGCAATGTTGCTGAATATAAAGCTCTAGTCCAGGGTTTGGAGTGGGCGAGACAGAGAGGTATCCGCTGTCTAAAAGTTTATGGTGACAGCAAGTTGGTTGTCAATCAGGTGAGAAAGCTTAATGCTGTTAAAAATGATATGCTCAGGTCTTACAAGAATAGGATATGGGACCTCTTAGAAGGATTTGAGGCATTTAATTTGATTTCCATTCCCAGGGCTCAAAATAAACATGTTGATAGATTAGCTGCTGTAGGAGTTGAGCACAATATTCCAAAGGAGATTTGCAGTGATAAAACTAATCAACATATCAAGATTGTAGTTAGGCCTGCTGTGCCTGATAACAATATGCACTGGCAAGTCTTTGATAGCGACCAGCAGATTATTAGCTTTTTAAGAGAAGAAGTCGAGTTCTCACATACCAATCAGGAAAAGTTACAACACCAGTACAGTGACCAGATTATTCAGCTAAAAAACAACAAGTTGCCTAAAGGCCTGGTCACTTTAGAATATGTTTTTAATACTGATGATGAAGCTAGAAAGCCCAAGGGGAGTATTCAAGTCCAGCAAGATCACTACAAAGAGGTTGAAGTCTTCAAAGAAAAGCTTCTTAAATTAGGCAAGGTATGTACAGCTGAAGAGAAACATGTTTTTATTCAGCTTTGTCAAGAATTTGATGATATTTTTGCCTGGCAATATAGTGATTTAAAGGGGTTTAATCCCTAGCTTGCTCAACCTACTATCGAACTGGAGCCTAATGTCAAGCCTGTTAGGCAAAAATAGAGGCCTTTGAATCCTAGGTTAGAGCCTTTGATGAAAAAGGAACTAGATAAGTTGATTGAAAGCAACATCATTTTTCCCATCAAGCATACCTCATGGGTTTCAAACCTCGTACCAATGAGAAAGAAAAACGGTGAAATAAGACTTTGTGTAGATTTATGTGATTTAAATAGGGCCTCCTTAAAGGACCGTCATCCTCTGCCTTCTATGGAGCAGATACTTCAGGTAGTTTCAGGGTCTGAAAGGTTTTCCTTATTAGATGGCTATTATGGCTACAACCAGATATTGGTGAAAAGGGAAGACCAGTACAAAACAGCCTTCACCACAAAATGGGGAACCATGGCCTATCTGAAAATGCCCTTTGGTTTATCTGATGCCTGTTGGTTGGAAATTTTGTATTCTCGTGAAAGCGTACAAAATTGAGATTTCAACCACAGCACGTGAGTTAAACTCTCCTAATTAAGGGAAGGCTCCCCCTTTAACTAAATAAAATTAAGGGTAGGACAGCAATCGTTCCTCTTGTTTCAGGAAAGATTACGTTCTTCTCTCTTCACAGAAAAGACACAGTAAATGTTACTAAAACTTGTTACAACAGCTACACAGTGAAATTAAGAGAAAGGAAATAAAGTTTCCTGAAAGCGCAAAGACTTCCGTTATTTCCTCCGGGACGGGAAAACAATTCGATAAGCACAAAGTCTTAAAGAATGAAATCCTATCAACCTTTTTTCAGAACGATTACTTTATGGAAATATACAAGATAAAACAGCTCAAAGACTGAAATTATAATGTATGCTTTCAACTATTCTAAATGAGAAATACTATGAGCGTAAAGACTTATAATTCTTCTCTATTTCTAACACTAACTAAGAATTCAATTCTCAGATTTACAGCACAAAGACTGCAGATATTTAAATTGAATCTCTCTTCAGCAATCTTCAACAATTCTCAAGTAATCACAATATAAGAATGACCCAAAATGACAAAAGAACATTTAGGATGCAAAACAAGAATTCAGCTCAAAGTCTGAAATTCCAGCTTCTTGATATCACTTGAAAATTTACAATATTTCACTATAAAGCACAAAGACTTTATGAGTATAAAATTCTGCAGAGTTTTCTTGCTTGCTAAAAAGATAAAGATTACAATAGACCCCTCAAGTATTTATAGGAGGAAGGTCTGGAGAAAAAGGTGGGAGGATCTCAACAAACTTGAGAAAATCTCTCAACCGATAACTAATTGCGATTGACTTATTCAAAATTACAATCCAAATTGCGATTTGTCTTGTAAGATTTTACATGTAATTACATTTTCGAAAATTGCAAGGAGAGAACACTTGCAATTGCAATTTTTGCTTTCACATGTAACTTGTCGAAAGTGAAAATACATAAAACAACTTAATATTTTAACTTGTCTCGTTCCTAGCTCTGAAAGATAAGAACTTGCTGATGATCATCTGCAACTCATTTGCATCGGGGGTCAGTGTGTTCTTGGTTACTGCAATAGTCTTCAAGATTACATCACGATCTCCGACTGTGACTTCTCTGTGTTCTTTGAAAGCAGCTTGCATCTTATCGAAGATTGTTCAATGATTGACGAACCTGTATATTGAATCCATGAAGAACCGATCTGAATCGAACTCCTGGTGAAGATTTGCGGTAATCTGAGAAATAACATCATCGGTTGCAAGCAATTCTCTTTCACTGTGCAAGGGATTTTTTTCAAAGTTTGAAGGAATATCTTGTTCAACTTCAGCATTCATCTTAAAGGCAGTTTGGATTTGAAGTTAAGTCCAAAAAGTTCAACTTTTGAGCTTTCAAGGATTTCGGGTTTTTCACTGACTTTAGCAATTTTACAAAAGGCAGTCGGAATTTTTTGGAAGTTTAACAATTTTTCAATTTTGCAATTTTGAAAATTGTTATTTCAGTTATAAATCCCGACTTGCAATTTTGCAATAAAAACCCAAAATATAACACAAAGTGGATTATTTGTGGAAAATGATAATGGAGGATTTGAAGTGGAATGGGTGAAAATGAAAGAAACGAGTATGGTATATGAAAGTTTTATTGCTGGAATGAATGGTAAAATGAAAAACACGTTTTTAGTGTATAAGGCGAAAAATGGAAAATACGTTATATGAAATTTAAGGATGAAGACGTATGGAAGGATAATGAAAGGCAAGTTGGATGGAATGAAGGGAGACAAAAGACACATGGTCTATGAAAGGTTTATGGCGAATGGAAAACATATATTTAATGAAAACGAGTTAAATAACAGTGAGAACACAAAAATAACAAAGAAAATGTGTTTGCAACATAAAAACGAATGCTAACAAATATATAAATGAATTTTGACAAAAGGAAATGACTGTGTAAAAACGCGTATATAAAAATTAAAGAAAAACGCGTTTTTATATTTACCAATGTAAGGAATGAATAAAGAAAAGACAAAGGCGAAAATATTTGCAAAGAAGATGACGTTTCAGAGTAAAACGTATGAAGGTGAATAAAGAAAAATGCGTTTTCTGCAGATGTAACAACAAAACGCGTTTTCATAAAACCCTAGGCGCATACAAACTCAGCAAAGAAGATGAAATCGGGTTTTTTGGCTCTGAACGCAAATCCTTTCTTGCAAAATCGGGCATTTAAAACGCAAATGCAAGTATTTCAAAAGAAAATCGGGGCTTTTCAATCATATAACAAGTGAATTCGGACTTTTATAAGACAAAAGCAAACAAAATAAAGCAAATCGGGGTTTTCATAAGTGATTGCAAGTTAATTTAAATAAAATCGGGTCTTTTTGATCTAATGACAATTTTACTTTTGTCAAAAATGAGCATTCTTAACAAACTTGGTCTAAATCGGACTTTTAGACAAGTAAAGCAATTTCGGAACTTTTTCAAGTTTTAGCAATTTTGCTTTTTTGCAATTTCGGGATTTTTTGGACATTTAGCAATTTGCTCTTAAGCCAAAATTTTCCTACTTGCAGTGAGGTTACAAAAACCCGAATTTGATCAAAAACACACTGAAAAAGACTAAGAATTCTACGAAAACGGGCGAGAATGTGTAAAAAGTGGTAACTCAAAGGACTACAGACTTAAAATTGAGATTTGCTGATCTTTGCACCTCGAAATGCGTGCCCTAGAAGAGAAAATCTTCAAATTTAAATCAAAAATTTTGATTAGTTGTCTTGATTTTTAACAAGTCAAAAATCTGGGACAACAATGCCGGGGCAACCTTTCAAAAAGCGATGGATATGGCCTTTCAGGGTCTAATGTACAAGATAGTCTTAGTCTATCTTGATGATATTACGGTTTTTTCTAAAGAGGCTAAGGATCATCTGAGTCATCTGAGGCAGATTTTTGAAAAATGCAAGGAATTCAGGATATCACTTAATCCCAAAAAATGTGTGTTTGTTGTTCACGAAGGAAGATTGCTTGGTTATGTGGTATCTAAACAAGGTATCACTATCGACCCTGAAAGAATAAGTGCTATTTTAGCTCTTCCTTTACCAGCGCATAAAAAGGGTTTGCAGAGTTTTATTGGTAGGATTAACTTTGTCAGGAGGTTTATCCCTGACATTGCTGATTTATTAAGTCCACTAACTCACATGCTGAGAAAGAATGTACCTTTCAGCTGGACTAAGGATGGGACAAGGAGTTTTGAGCTTATAAAAGAGGCACTGGCAACCGCACCTACACTTTTGAATCCTGACTTTTCGAAAGATTTTATTTTATATGCCTATGGAAATGTTGATTCGCTTTCAGCCATACTTGTATAGCGAAATGATAAAGGATCCGAACAACCCGTGGCGTTCTTCAATCAGGGACTCAAAGATTACGAGTTAAAGTACACTTTTCTAGAGAGGCATGTTCTTGCTGTCATGAGAAGCTTAAAGAAGTTTAGGCACATGCTTTCCAATAACAAGATTATATTGATGGTTGCTCATCCAAGTGTGAAAGAATTTTTGTTAAACAAAGATTTGAGTGATAGAAGAGCTGGTTGGGTCACTAAGGTGATGGAGTATGACCTTGAAATAAAGGTTACCAAACTAATAAGAGGGAGAGGTCTCTACGAACAGCTTACTGAGGACAGCAACAGCAGTGTAAAGGAAGAGGAAAGTTTTGTTTTAGCACTCCAAGATGGACAACAAACTGTTATACCTGCTCCTATTGGTTGGATTACAGAAATGACACATTTTTTATTGACTGGTGAGTGCCCTCCCGATCTGACTAGATCCAGGACAAGGTATTATCGACTGCAATCCATACCTTATGTTCCTTTAAGTGGTTTATTGTTTAGAAGAGATTTTCATGGTGTCTTGTTAAGATGTATTGAAGCTGATCAGGTTGATAGAGTATTGCATGAATTCCATCAAGGATCAGCTGGTGGACACTTTTCTCCGAGAGCCACAACTCTTAAAATAATGAAAAGAGGCTATTACTGGCCTACCTTATTCAAAGATGCTCAAGCATGGGTAAGAAGGTGCAAAGAGTGTGCTATGTTCGTTGGAAAAGAGAAGTTGGCAGCCCTCCCGCTGCAACCGGTTCAAGTTGATCAGCCCTTCATGAAATGGGGTTTGGATTTTATTGGGGTTATAAACTCGCCATTGAGTGCAGGCCACAAATGGATACTCACAGCCACTGATTATTTTTCAAAATGGACTGAAGTTGTGGCACTCAAAGAAGCTAATGAATCTGCTGTCCTAAATTTTTACGCAGAGCTAGTTACCAAAATTGGTATCCCAGATTCTATTGTGTCAGACAATGCCCTGGCTTTTGTGAGTGTTAAAATTTCTGACTGGGCTGTCAAAAATGGTATATATCTAAGTACATCCTCCAATTATTATCCACAGGGCAATGGGCAGGCTGAATCCACTAACAAGAACCTCCTAAGGATCATTAAGAGAACTATGGAGGACAATCAAAAGGCCTGGCACACCAAGCAAAAATCAGCCTTGTGGGCTGATAGGATTACGTCAAAAAGGTCTATAGGACTTCCTCCACACATGTTAGTATATGGAAAAGAGGCAAGACTGCCCATTTCAGTTGAACTCCTAGCCCTCGATATGGTAAACCAGCTTGATATGTTTGAGGAGGAGCCTATGATAGCAAGGTTGGCTCAGTTGATTGAGCTTGAAGAACTCAGAGCTGAAGCAGTGAAAAGAATTGAGCAACATCAGGCTCAAGTGAAAAGGTCATTCGATAAAAAGGCATCTCCCAAAGTGTTCCAAGAAGGTGACATAGTGCTAAAGTGGGATGAATTTAAAAGTAGGCCTCGAAGACACTCCAAATTTGATGCACTTTGGACTAGGTCATATATCATTACTGAGGAGAAACAGCATAATGCTTTCCAGCTATCTAGGTTAGATGGTATAGTGGAACCAATCCCAATAAATGGTATTCACCTCAAACATTGCTTCTAAGGTATGGACCTAAATCTGTACATAACTGTTAAAATTCTAGAGAATAGGTGTAGTTTCATTCCCTAAGTGCTGTCCCAGCACGGTAAATAATTTCATTTTAGTTTTTCCCTTTTCAATAGGTTCCCTGGCATCCTAACCTGTTCTATGAGTGTCAAATGAGTTGCAGCCATACACAAGGCTGCTCAAGGTCTGTTTCTAAGCTTTCCCATGACTCCATGCCCAATGGATAGGCCTAGGCTACTAGTTTCTATGTTTAGTAGGCAAACATCCAGCAAAGGTCGCCAGAAATGTTACCCATTTTTCACCTATGGGCTCAATCGGGCAGGGTAACCCATGTTTTCAGAGGTTCTCGAAGACCAAATGGAGGAATACTTGCATCAGAACCGCATATTTTCTAAACTGTTTGCTTCTTGTGCAGATGCAAAGGAGAATGATGTTCTAAAAAAAATTTGACATGTGGATTAAATGTGGCTCCCAAAAGGGTTGAGCCCAGCGTGCATGTCTTCAGGTTAAGGGTGGGTTTTCTTTTTTATGTTTTGCCTTGTCTTTTCCTTTTTTGTTGCTTTCTTCTTGCCTTTTTCCTTGTTCTATCGGGGGCGGAACCAGGTCGAGATCCGAACTTGGAACTTTTTCAAGGGTCCCAGTTCTTGTTTTTGATCCGGTTCCAACCCCGGTTCCGCCGGTTTCTTTTTGTCGGACCCCTTTTCCTTTGTTTCTTCTTTGACCTTGCTTTTGACCGTGGGGTGGTTGTTTTCCTTTCTTTTCTTCCTTTCTTGTCCCTTTCTCTTCTCTTCATTGTTTTTGTCGAGGGCGGGTCCGGGTCAAAATCCGAATCTGAAACTTGAAGAAAGTTTCAGGTCCGGATTTAGTTCTGGTTCCGGTTCCACTCACTCTTTGTTTCTACCCCCGCTCCGGCTCCGGTCCCGATTCCACATCTTGAGTTTTGCCTTGTGCGTCTTTTGGGTTTTGGTGCCTCCCAGATCCCGGTTTCGCCAGCCTTTTCCTTTCTTCTTTGTATTTTGTCGAGGGTTGTTTTCTCTCGTTTGTCTTTCTTCCTTTCCATCCTTTCCTTCGCCTTCTTTTGAGTTTTATCAGGGGCGGGACCGGGTTGGAATCCGAATCTGAAACTTGAAAAAAGTTTCAGGGGAGGATTTGGTCCCGATCCCGGTTCCGCCGGAATTCATCTGTTTTTGGTTCCGCCCCTTTCTCACTCCGGCTCCCGTTCGGTTCTCATCCCGACTCCAACTCCGCCAAAGGGTCCAAGTTCGGGGAGAGTGGAGGAGTTCGCCGTAAGGTCTCTTCGACCCAATGGGGTCTTGCCGATGGCTTTTTGTGAGATCGATATAACTCTGGCCGCTCGCCATGAGGCCTTACCAACCGTCGGGTGTCTTGCCGAATGAATTAACATGTCGGTGTGACTCTAACCGCCCATTGTGACTTCTCGCCAACATCCAAGGTCTTGCCAACATGGAGTAAGCTCACCGAAGGATCTTGCCTTCACCATAGTGTCTCACTGATCCGATGGGGTCTTACCAAAATAAAGGAAGCTCGAGGAAAGTGGAGGAGTTCACTTTGAGGTCCTGTCGAAAGAGGGGAGTCCCACGGCTCGATGAGAGGTCCCACCGACAGTCCTAGGCTATGCCGATAGACACTATATGATGTGTTCGCATCAAGGAAACACGATTAACCTCTCACCGACATGCGATTCTGCAGAGCAACCTTTGACCGTCGAGAATGCGCGGCGTGAGTCGGCTCGATGAAGTAATGGCACTGAATCTAGCAAGTAGATCTAGTGTTGTTCCTCGGAGATGGTTGACCAGAAGAGGCCGTGAGTCACGACGACAGCTGGGGATGTCAACTAGAGAGGTGGAGCGGCATTAATGACCATGTCGCAGAGCATTCAAGACAACTCTGACGAAATCTTAATGGCGGACTCGAAGGCTGCAAGTTAATAGCGACGACTGTGAAAGATCTAAGATATCCCTAGGAGCGATCTCTTGCCGACATGGAGGGGGGATGAGCATTTAATGCTTCATTGACTTCATTCCAAAGCACTTCTAGGGCCGACGTGTCTAGGCGCCGACTCATTTTTGAAAACCCTAGGGCAAGGGCCGTGTCAGAACCCTGGTGGTTCTCTGTTCAAACCCTAATTGATTTTTTTGTCGTTTTTGCAATTTTTGGTGTTTTTGTGATTTTGAAGGTTTTTTGACAATAATGTAAAAAATGCGATTTTGCTTATAAATGCAAATAAATTCATAAAAAATACATAAAAGCATTTAATGTTCCAAAACTTGCTCAAGAACTAAGGCGCTTCATTATATTATATTATTTGAGCTTTTACAGAGTCAGAAACTGAACACAGGAAACAATGCTGGAAAATTTATTGGAAAAACCTGGTTTTCTTGTAATGGCGGCTGCAGCAATAATAAGAAGGTACGGCCAGAATTAATGAGAAGAATCTCGAGCTCAAATCCACATGCAAAGATCTCCAGTAGTCACTGCGTCCCTATCCCACTCGCCAGAAACTGAAGATGGAAGGCGTTCCTTCAATAACAAAGAAGTACGGCCTTGCTGGTACGGCCAAGTACAGCAATTAATGAACAGTACGGATTCTTGAAATTTGTGCCAGAACTCAGATGAATGGAAATGGATGAAGTCGCCTCTGATGGAAGATGAATGATCTCTGCTGAATACTGATGAATCTCTGTCTGATTAAATGATTAAGCTCAATCTGTGACTTCTGGATGAAATCACCAAGTGCAATCTTCAGCTGGTATCTCACAGCCTCAGTATGCCTGATCTCTGAAGAGGTTACGTTCTCCAGAAACGATGTTCGCCAGAAACCCTAGGGTTTGCAAACTCCAATGCTCAGATGCTCAGAAGACAAAATTGAATAATAATCAAGATAGTTCGATTTTGCCTGTGAAGAGTAATATATTCTCTCTTGAAAAGTTCGACCTAATCCTTCATTAAAATAATCATTTAAATAAATGATTTAATTTTCACTTTTGAACTTAGGAAAAATGATTAAATAATTGGCGTCCACTTTTAATGAGCATTAAATACTCATTAAGTCACATTATAATAATATATTATAAAGTATAATTAAATACTTTATAATTGAGCCAATTAATTAAATACTTTAATATTTCAATAAAGTGACTTTATAATAAAGTCAAATTATTAAATATTTAATAATCCATGAATTACTCCTTATTTCTCCGTCAAATCAACCATCTGCTGAACTGGGTCGAATCTGAGCTGATAAAGTGCACCAGGTGCCCTGCCCGAAATAGCAGCTTCCCTGACCTAACTTTCTAAAAATAGAAAGTTCTCTCGAAAAGACTCTCTGGAAGATTCTGCGAAGGCCCAAACCCGACACACCGCAAACTGGAGCTAACCAACACTGAGCAACTGCCAAAAAGGATCCTCTGAACACTCCTGTCAGCCTACGAGGATCAAATGATAGGCTAACCTCGTCACCAGCTGTGCTGACTAGGATGGGGACATGACAGGCCGACACTCTTTGGTTGTTTATTTGGCATTTTTGCCTTTTTGTAAAGGAGTTCTTGGTTAGGAGATTGCTGGAAGAGCATTATTCAGACTTTGTAACTCATTTTCTTTTTGATGAATACTACAGATCTGTAACACAAAAACTCTTTTTTTTTTCAATACAAAGTTATTTGTTCTTTTAGTACTACTTGTGAGTTGCATGATAAAATCTCAGGTAATCCTCTATTTTATCAAATTCCTTCGGTGCTGGATGCAAAGGATATTATGTCACAAAGTTGATTTCTGTTAGTGATCTCTTTCTATTGCGCATATATCTGTGAGAACATCTTGTTTTCCTTGTGTTAAGCATTAGAACAGTCGGAACCTTACATAGACTCATTTTTGTAAACATAAATCTCTGTTTTGTGAGATTGTTTAGCTCTATTGAGATTTTCTGTGAGTTTTCTGCAGTATTGTCATATTTTGATCTTTGGTGTATCACCTATTAGTGATAGGTTTTGGATTTAAGTACATCCTCCTTACTCTTTCCCTTGTCACTCTTCAGCTTTTTCTTAAAGTATCCTAAGGGGAACCAGCCCATAATCTGGAGGTACACTTCATTCCCAGGTCACCCACAACCTCGAAGTGTTCCCATGTGTCAATAGGTTGCTATAGTTGATAGCTTAGCAAGGGTGCAAACTTTATTTGACAACAGTTCTTGTTGCAATAGTTCACTCTGATTTTTAACATCATTTTTCTAAACATTGATAACATTATCATTCACCTTTACAACAGGCATGACAACTCAACATTCATCACCTCTAGATCTAAGAGATAAATGAAGGATTTATGAAATAAATATTCTATGGGAACATGAGTGATTGTAATTTGTATTATCAATGTCTTCAATTTCTCAAGCAGCCAAGGCGTACTTCCAAAATTCTCCCCAACACTAATATAGCTATGCAGAAAAAATGAAATCCTCCATCAAAATTCAGAGAACTCAAAAGCTGTTTTGAAAATTATTCCATAAACATGACGCACACACATTAAAATATCTTGCTGAAATCATGAGATGACCACAAGAGGACTCCCTTTTGACAAAGTTTTTACGATTTGCTCAATGTCATAAAACCACAAAAATGACAGAACACAATGATCCAATTGACAGTCCCAAACAGAGTTCAAAGGAGTCTGAATCTATGTTTTAAACTTCTTTGCATATTTCTTGGTAATGTTAAGGAATTTTGGCGTGAGTCTTTTCGTATTCAGAAGATTGTTTGACATCACTAAGAAAAAGTAAATTGGAGCTGTAATGACCAAGATACCAAAAACCAAAGAAATGACCATAACTCAGGTGAAGCAGCAAGTTTTCAATGATTGTTGGAAGACGAATCATTCTGTCTTCCATGAGATTCTCTTTGTTGTCTACTGCAGATAATTGTATGCAGGTGCATTGCTCAATGGTGCAAAATTAGAGTCATAACTTTACAGATTTTCTCAGTAATTTTCAGTATTGTACATAGTCATTATAGTAATAAAACTTCTGGTTCAGTATTTGTTGACAATAATGTTCTTTCTGTGTCACATATTCTCACTTCTCCTTTGTTGCTCTGCATTATTTGAGTTTATATCTGCTATAGCACATTAGATTTAGCAATTTATAATCTTTATCTGAATCAGGATCAAAAATATGAACAAAAACCCTTGAAAAACCTCTCATAAATGAACAAATTCAAAAGACAGAAAGTTGAAATTCAAAAATAAAAGTTCCTTTGGGACCCTTTCATCAGCTGAGTCAACTGCTAAGAAAATTAACATAATGTCTTTCTCTCTTTGTATGCTATCTCCTACTTTACAAAAATGGAGCCAATTTTTAATCTTTATGGTACATACTGACCTAGCACAAAAGAAAATGTTTATACCTCCAAGGGTTTGTTCATCTCATCTTCAGAATGTTCGGTGCTACTTGTATGCTCTGTATGGTGTAATGAGACAAGCTTATCCCAAGAAAATTCACTCGACTCAATATCAAATGCAACAGCTTTTCCAAGTCTTTCCCATAGGGTTGTTTCCAAAGTTGAGTCAGTACACTCTTTGGGTTCAACTGCACCACTAAAAGGAAAGCATTCAAATTCTTATCAGATACAAACAAGATTACAATCACAACCTAGGTTTACTTTCAGAATTGTACATTTTATAGTTTCTCCAGCAAATACATATACATAATTCAGAAGAGAGACAATCTATGAAGACGTGCTAGACAAAAGCAATAGACCAAAAGAACCCAAAAGTTTTCAATTGGAGATATTAAGCTCCCTAGCAGCATGAAAGAACTTGATCACAATAAACAAATTAAAAAATTCTTCATGACAAATATGAAATATCCTTTAGAAAGGACAAAAGAGAATTACTTTCTAACTACTAAGAAGATGATCTTGTTTTGCAATAAGAATAACAAACACAGCATATGTGTAAAGATAAAGGTAGTATTTTTTGTCACAACCAAGTGAGACACCAATTTAAGACATCAGACCCTCCTTGTAAAAGCTCACAAGAGAATTACTTTCTCATTTCAATTATATTTTTTTCAAATCTGCACTTCTATAGGTTTAACTTTTGACAAAGCCTGTGATGACTCGAGCGTTGCCAATTCGTCTAAGAAGCCCAAGGTGCAATTGAAGACTTATTGCGATGTTTTAGTTATGGCTTGCTCCATCTACAGTTTTTTTCTTTTGCAATGTCCTTTTCACCCATGAGAACATAAGCAGCACTATTTACTTGCATATAAGCAATAATTAAATGGCATTCAATCATGGTCCAGACAGGTAGTAGATATCAGATTTCAAGACTAGTGGACATTGACTGAGAACATTCACAAAAGCATGGGAATCAAATACAGCATCCCTTTGACAAAAGATCTTACGAGCAAGAGATGTCTGTTTTCATGATCAAATTATTCTCTGCAGTAGCCCTGCCCACTTATTGTCTCTGATTCTCTGGCATTTTATACTGATTATACTTCAAGTTACTGTTATCATTGTTTGTCAGCCTTTGTTGTTTCTCTACTTACAGCAGAACTTTCATGTTAACAACAGTATATCAACTAAGTTATTATTCATCAAAAACAAATTCCCTCATCACTAAGAACACTTAATGGAAAACAGTAAATAATATTAATATGGACGCTTTTGATTTGTCTAGGATACTGAATGTACTAAAATGTCATGTCCCCAATATTGTAACCAATCAACTAAATAAAATAGATATCAAAATTATAAAATTTCAATTTAAATATTATTACAATTATCATGGATAATATTGTAATACATTAAGTAAATTATTGTGATAGCTAATAAACAATAGAATAGATGATGTTATATGTGATTATAGAAAACAATAAAAATTAATAATTATGATACATGAAGCTACTCCCAGATTCCCGAAGGGAACTCGCAATCTCCAATGAAATACGAAGACAGGGTAGAGACCATTATGGACTCCTCACAAAGGAACAATGCAGCTCCGTGAGTTATGAAAGATTACGAATACATATATCTGCCAATGACCGCACCAGTTGCAAACCGGAGGGAGAAAATACCTTCACTGACATAATCAAATATACTCAAAGAATAAATAAAATCGATGATATAAAAGACAATGTTAACGTACATCAATTATCTTTTAATCGCTAGCATTAAGGAATGACAGGATGCCTCCTGACAAAAGACGTGGCTGGATAAAGGGTTGCAACTATTCACGCGCATAGACATAAAGGAACAGACAATCAGGAAGGAATCATCAAAATAAAAATAGGAGAATAGACATCCACAAAAGAGAAATACAGAAATAGCAGTGTGAGCTTGACACATCGATCCATTACTTTCATAGCAACCATTTAGGAACCATCAAAGAAATCAGATAATAAAAGAAGGTAAAGAATACAATCATACTTGAAGAGTTCTGGGGGAAAAACAAAAGAGAAGTCAATAGAGTCTACCGAAATGTGAGTTTATTCACTTAGCGTTTAATATCTAGTTTTCTCCAAGTTTCTGAACGCAATAACCATACAGCAATAGATTGTCCAAACGTAATTGTGAAGAGCCTTGCAAGATTTTGTTCTAAAATTTCTGTTTGACTCCGTTGGAATTATGTCAAGCACTTAGTGTGCCAACTGTAGATGCTGGTTTTTGTTTCTGTTTGGTTGTTTGATTTGAAGGGAGCTCGTTGTATGCAGATTTTAGCAACCATAAATTGTACATATAAACAATGACAATGCTAATTCATTTAGATCACTATTGCAGCACATTCAAAATTAAGTTGTTTCATCAACAAAAGCCTTGCTCAAATCCACATTATCCAGACAACTACCACACTAACTTCTTCATACATAAACATGTTAATGCACAGCAGTAGTTAATGAACAGTCACAGCAGATTGTGATGCATTTTCTCTAAGTAGCCGGTTCGGGTTCGGGTTTGGGTTCGCCAGTTCGGCAAAATTTTTTGGGGGGTGGGTTCAGTTCGTCTTGGGTTTGTTAGTACAAATTACAAAAACATGTAAAAAAAAATATATATATATATATATATGCAGCCTAGAAGCATGAATTAGGATTAGAATATCACATAACTGATAACATCATATAAACAACAAAACCACCATAAACTTGAATGTCATTTAAAACATGCATGATAAATATTCATTGTTCAAACTTCAAGATCAATATTACAACACTTTTAAAGTTTTAATCATCATATGGATTCTCTAAATCATCCATATCAATGTCAACATTGACATTAGATGAAGTAGGAAGACTAGATGAATCACAAGTAGTGCCAATGGCACCATCACTAGCACTACTATTGTGCCCATGCTCCTGTTGGATATCCGACTCCTCATATGCAATATGTTGGGAACTGCAAGCATCCAAGTCAGTATCCTCTGGCACTATATCCCACAACTTCGTCTCCCCTTCCTTGTAGTTAGGTTGTTTGTGTGAAAGGAGACGCAAGTTGGAATGCACATATACTAAGTTCTCCGCTTTTTTTGACAGCAATTTATTGCGCTTTACTAAGTGGATGAAAGAATATGTGCTCCAATTACTATCAGATGTGGATGAACTAGCAACCTATGAAGACAAAGTAAACAATTAAAAAATTATAAATGAAATTATGAAACTTATAAAACTAAAGTATGAAAATTTATTAAACTTACTTGTGATAAAATTTTGATTGCAAGGGGCTGCAAATTTTGGAAGTATTGTCCATGGAAGTACCATCAAGAATGAGCATCCTTTAAGAACCTATCATGGGAGGCATCAACATCTAGATGATTTGAGTGCACAAAATCAGTGAACTCATCCGTGACTACACTTCGCAAATCTCGATCAGGGAAGAGTCTCACAAATGCTGCCTTGTACCCTTCAGCCACTTCTAAATCTCTATATGGAGGAAGCCTTCCTGGTTGTGAAAGAAGCTGAGAGCTGTAGTATTTTGGAGTCGATGCAAAGGCAAGAAGGTGTAATGGATGTAATGTCCCCTTTTTCGGCATGATCATGTTTGATGGTGGTTAGCCTATTACTCAGACTCTCGTAGGCTAACAGGTTGGTTAGAGGGTCAGTGGTACTTTCTGGAGAGTTGATCGTTCTGGTTTTCAGAGCCCAGTGATTGGTTCACAGCAGGCGTTGGCAGTGCAAGAGTTGACAGCTTCTGACGGCACAGGATTATATGGTGTTTTGAGTGAGTTATGGGTTTTTAAGTGATTTAAATATTAATTGATTTAATATTTAATTATAAAGTCAAATTGACTTTATATTTTTAAATCACTTAAATATTCTCTAAAAGTGATTTAATATTTTAAATCACTTAAATGAATAAAGTGCGCCTAAGTATTTAATTCATATATACTATTGAAATGAATTAAATAATATTTAAAAGATTTTAATATCTAAAAGTGGCATACTTTCTTGGAATGCGTGCCTTTGCATAAAAGGGCATTCCTGGCAATGAGAAACTCATCTTTTGACCATTTCTCTTTGCCTTGAGCATTTTGCCTGTGCATTCTCCTGTGATCAGGGTTTGAACAAACTGCCATTGAAGAACGATACCTCTTCAGTGTGAGCACTCTTGAGATTGTGGAATATCAGTCGAATCAGTGCATGTTGAGAGCTTCAGCCAGAGGTTCTACAGATTCTACAGAGATTGTTTTACTGAGTTTGTTTGTTGATTGAAATAACTGAGGGTTTCCTTCTGGTGGCGCATCCTTCCACAGCTTCAGAGATTTCCATCAGGGATTCTACCTCTCCTTTTCTTGGCCGTACGGCATTCATTGGGAATTGTGCCTTGAAAAAGGCGTGTGAAGAAATAAAGTGAAACGCCTTCCTTTTGTGTGGGTTTTGGCTTCCATCATTGGCGCCTAGTTATTTCAGAACATTGTGTCCAGTTTCTGAGCAGGAGAAACCACTTCTGGAGTCTTGGCGTACTTGCATGCTTGATTTCATCATTTCCAGCTGTAGATCTGGCTATTTCTTTATTTAAAATAACTGGAGATTTTCGGGTATGTCTGTTATGCATAATCTAATTGTTTCAGTATAATAACAGCTTCTGTATTTCCATTTTGTGAGTTTTTGCTTTAAATTTCATTTTACAAGCAAAAATATGTTGCGCCCCTTCTCTTCTGTCTATTAAGAATTCTCTAAAAAACTAAGAAAACATCTAAAGACTTAAGAAATTAAGGGTTTTGAGTTGAGAGCCAGCAGGGCTCATCACAGTGGTATCAGAGCACAGATCCTGCCAGCTTGTGGGGTTAGAAAAAATTATGCGGTCACACCAGGACAAATTTCACAGGTATTGTTCACACAGGGGTTGAAGAGCAAAGTGGTTATCATGGCTTCTAAATTTGTTGATGAAGTAATGGTTGCTTATGAGGAATATATAGCATCTCCAGATAAGATAAAAGATCACCTAGACTTCGAACAATATATGGAGCATCGGATGGTTTATAATAAGCAACGAAGCAAATCAAAGAAATGTGAGCAGAAAAATGTAGAGAGCATTTCAAATAATATTCAGCAGAAACCTATGCCATCACAACAAAGATTAGCTCGTAGCTTGCAGCAGTCTGAAGACTCCATTTCAAGACAAAGCTCATCACAAAACAAAAAGAAATTGAGTTTCGTTGATGTGTTGGGGTTAAAAAGGGATCAATCAGCAGTTAGTGACCAGCATACAGCTGATCTTATGGAGGACAAAAATCAGACTTACATAGAAGTAGATGTTGGGCACAGGACACTTCAGGATGAGCAAGTGTTGTATGAAGACAAACCAGTTGCCTTAGAACAGCCACATGAAGATAAGGTTCCTTGTGATGCTTCATCAATTACTATGAAAGAAGAAGTGTACAGAAATATGGCTTCTACAACATCTTTTGAGACAACTTCTATTGAAGAGAAAGTTTTACACCATGATAGTGGTTTTGTTGAACCCCAGGAAGATATTATCAGCACTAACGGAGATGATATCAGCCTTGAGATCAATTCTGATTTTATGAACAGCAGTCCATTACTTTCACAAAATCATGAGGTGATGGATAAAGTACATAAAGATGGTCATGTTATGGAATCTCCTAACATTAGCATTGAAGTTTTGCATGTTGAGCTTGAAGAATGTTTGGTGGATTCAAGTCACAAACAGTCTGATTTTATATATCAGACCTTGGAAGATGTGAACAAAACTCAAGTTTTGTGTGATGGGTGGCTACAAAGGGCTAAGAAGGCAAAGATGTTGGCTGCTCAAGCAAAACAGCATTTGCAAGAGGTCAAGGAACGCTGCAGCCAGCTAGATCAAGCAAAGAAACAAAGGGAGTGCACCTTAGATCTCTAATTCTTCCAAGAGAAGAACATGTAAGAGGTGAGCATGCTATGGATGGACTTGCAGTGACTTTGGCAACAGAGGTGTGTGAGGATATTGTCATAACAGCAGCTTCTACCTTGCCAGTCGAGACATCCTATGAGGTACATAGCAGCAATACCTTAGAGGTTGATGACAACACACATGATGTTGCTGATTATGAGGTGAGTGATGCAGATTCAACTTCATGCTATAGTGCAGATTTGGATGGAGAACAGAAAGTGATTCAAGAGGGTTTTTCCTCTCCTCAGTACAGTTATGAGTTTTATGATCAGCAAGCTCCAATCTATGATACAGATGGAGAAGAATCAAAAAATGAGGCGGATGCTACATCTTCTTGTGATAATCCGCTCTTTGAGGTGGATGTTGATTCTACTCTTGACCCTAATTTAGGCAAGAGCGTTGATCATAGTATTGGAGATTCCGTCAGTGCATCGAGATTTCAGACAGAGCTCGTTGAGGAGATTTCCAGTGTGTACATGGTCAGGAGTCTACATAGTTTCTTTCTCAGTCATCATGTACATGATTTGTTTCGGATGCACAATTCTAGTATGCACGTGTTAGACATGTGGGATGATAGCCTATCTCGTGCAGTCTTAGGGAGCACGTTTTGTCAGCGGTTTTGTAATGAACCGGACCAATTTTTTTTTGTTTTTTCATATAAGATTACAATGCAACATGCACCCGTTAAGGTTAGCGTAAACCAAAACGATGCAGAAAGTAACTCTAACCAGAATGTACACCAGGATCCCGATGCGGGCAAGGTGTGAGCATTCGGTCAGAGGATCCCTATCTATTGCAATACTGAAAATAGCTCAACACCAAGTATGTGCTACTCGATCCGTGAAGGATAGGAGGCGACCATATGGCGGAGACTTAGGAAATTACAATGCAAGAAAGTAAAAGGCGGCAAGCCGGCCTCTTCCACTTATTCAGTGGGAATGTACAATTCAGAGAAATGAGAGATAAGATATGAAAATGCTGTTAGTACTACTAGCAGCTTACAATAAGATAGAACAATCTCGTAAACTGAAGTTTTTATGTCTTTTCAAGCTGCAGATGATTAGTAAGCCTTCACAATATCAAACTTGATTTCCAATACTCTAATTTCAACCAAGGAACAACTTTCTTAAATCTGCTGTATCAGACCTGCACATAGAATGATGAAAATCTGCAACATAATAGCCATTAAATTGCTCATAACTTGCTCATAACACTTCCTAATGGCGTGAGACAAAGAGCAGAATGTTCTAAAGACAAAGGCGCCCCCAAAGAACCCTTAAAACCTCACCAAACAGCCCCTATTTATTTTGCACACAACCCAAGACACTTCTCAAATGGTACGGCCCACTAGTAGGGGCGATTTTGCAAGGAAAAATCAGAAACTTCGTTTTAAATTCTACAAATTTGCAAGAAGGGTCGCCCCTTAGAGACAAGATGATTTAGCCAACACCCAGAACAATATCTTTTTGTATTTTTGAGTTTTGAATGAAAACTTGCTACAGCTATGCAACATCAGCAACACTAAAATATGACAAAATGCTTGAACATCATCACTAAATGCAATAGAACTCAACTACAATGCAAAACTACCAATGACAGCTAACCTCTCAACTAGTTGCTATCTTTCAAGCAAGAAGATGAGCCAATGCTAGGAGGTGTGCTTTCCTCGAAGCGAGTGCCTGAAGTCAATCCAGCAGCATAACGGTGTAGTAGACAGAAGATGCCAAATGAAGAGCTGAGGCCTGAATATATAGACGAGAGAGAAACATCTAGAAGCTTCCAGAGGCGCCCAAAACCCTAATTTCAAATTCACCTTTTCCCTCCAAGAGATGGCGTCCATTTTCACTTTTGCTTATTTCACATTTTAAAATAAAGTCAAACCTTCATATAGGCGTCCTTTTTCAAAAGCTCAATATTTGACTTTATAAAATATAACTTATTCCTCCATGGCGCCTAGACCCTTAAAGTCCCTCTTTTAAAACAACTTAAGTTGTGCTTGCTATACAAAAGGGTCATATAATATTAAAATATAATATTATAAGAAAATTACTTATCTCACCGAGAATAATGCGCCCAAGGCCAAAACTGAAATGTCAGCTGAAACAACTGAAGAAGATGACCAACTGAACTGAACCCCAACTGCCCACTGCCAAAAATAGAATTTACTAAAAATAGTAAATTCGCGAAGTTGCCCGGAATGCCAAACTGAACACACCACTGCGAAGCTCTCTGAAAACCCAGAAAGAATCCGCAATCAGAAACCCAAACTCCAAGCAACAACCTCCTCAAAACAAGGAAACCCTAATTTCACCATCCGCACAGCCTACGGGTCTCCGGAATAGGCCAACGGTCAACAGAAACGATCACTGCTGAGAAGGGGACATTACAGGTTTGACTTGCTTTCTTATGAGTTCCTCTCTCCTGTGACAGATGGTGTTGAGATTGGCAGGGTACAGCACGATGATCCAGTTGATCAGATTTGGGAGTTACATGAGACAGTTGATGACAGTAGGGACATTTCACGGCACTATCCTTGGGATCCTGGTGGAGTGGTTGATTCTTTGCTGTTGAGATTGCTTGCGGACAAGCAATTTCCGGGAGGGCGGACTGTAATGTCCCCTTTTTCGGCATGATCATGTTTGATGGTGGTTAGCCTATTACTCAGACTCTCGTAGGCTAACAGGTTGGTTAGAGGGTCAGTGGTACTTTCTGGAGAGTTGATCGTTCTGGTTTTCAAAGCCCAGTGACTGGTTCACAGCAGGCGTTGGCAATGCAAGAGTCGACAACTTCTGACGGCACAGGATTATATGGTGTTTTGAGTGAGTTATGGGTTTTTAAGTGATTTAAATATTAATTGATTTAATATTTAATTATAAAGTCAAATTGACTTTATATTTTTCAATCACTTAAATATTCTCTAAAAGTGATTTAATGTTTTAAATCACTTAAATGAATAAAGTGCGCCTAAGTATTTAATTCATATATACTATTGAAATGAATTAAATAATATTTAAAAGATTTTAATATCTAAAAGTGGCGTACTTTCTTGGAATGCGTGCCTTTGCATAAAAGGGCATTCCTGGCAATGAGAAACTCATCTTTTGACCATTTCTCTTTGCCTTGTGCATTTTTCTTCTGAGCATTCTCCTGTGACCAGGGTATGATCAATTTGTCCATTGAGGAACGAAAAACTCTTCAGTGTTGAGTACTTTTGAGGCTATGAAAGATCAGCTGAATCAGTACAGTTGAGAGCTTCACACAGAGGTTCTCCAGTTGCAGACAGAGATTTCATATATGCAGTTGTTTGTTCTTTGCATTAATTGAGGGTTTCTACTGGTGGCGCATCCTTCTTCACAGACAGAGGTTTCCAGCAGAGTTTCCTTCCTTTCTTTTCATGGCCCTACGGCCTTCATTGGGAATTGTGCCTTGAAAAAGGCGTGTGAAGAAATAAAGTGAAACGCCTTCCTTTTGTGTGGGTTTTGGCTTCCATCATTGGCGCCTAGTTATTTCAGAACATTGTGTCCAGTTTCTGAGCAAGAGAAACCACTTCTGGAGTCTTGGCGTACTTGCATGCTTGATTTCATCATTTCCAGCTGTAGATCTGGCTATTTCTTTATTTAAAATAACTGGAGATTTTCGGGTATGTCTGTTATGCATAATCTAATTGTTTCAGTATAATAACAGCTTCTGTATTTCCATTTTGTGAGTTTTTGCTTTAAATTTCATTTTACAAGCAAAAATATGCTACGCTCCTTCTCTTCTGTCTATTAAGAATTCTCTAAAAAACTAAGAAAACATCTAAAGACTTAAGAAATTAAGGGTTTTGAGCTGAGAGCCAGCAGGGCTCATCACAATGGAGTTGTCATTTTGTTCCATCTTTCTTCAACAATTGTATGCACTTGTTTGAAGAAAGTCTCTTCAGGTGTAATGTCCCCTTCTCATATGTGATCGTTTCTGTTGACCGTTGGCCTATTCCAGAGACCCGTAGGCTACGCGGATGGTGAAATTAGGGTTTCCTAATTTTGAGGAGGTTGTTGCTTGAAGTTTGGAATTCTGATTGTGGATTCTTTCTGGGTTTTCAGAGAGCTTCGCAGTGGTATGTTCAATTTGGCATTCCGAGCAACTTCATGAATTTACTATTTTTAGTAAATTCTATTTTTAGCGGTGGACAAGTTGGGTTCAGTTCAGTTGGTCTTCTTCTTCAGTTGGTTCAGCTGGCACTTCAGTTTGTGGCCTTGGGTACATTTTTCTTGGAGAGATAAGTATTTTTCATTATAATATTATATTTTAATATTATAGCACCCCTTTGCCTAGCAGTACAACTTTATGTTGTTTTTAAAAAGGGGGACTTAAAGGGTCAAGGCGTCATGAAGATAAATTATGTTTTTAAAGTCAAATATTAAGCTTAGTGAAATGGACGCCTATTTGAGAAGATTGACTTTATGAAAAAAGTGAAATATTTCATTAAGGAAAAAGGACGCCACTTTTGGAGGGAATATGTTTGAATTCGAATTAGGGTTTGGGCGCCCTTCTTGAAGGTTCTAGAAGGCTCTTCTCACATCTATTTATTCTGGCCTCAACTCTTCACTTGGGATCTTTTGTCTACTACACCGTTATGCTGCTGAATTGTCTTCAGGCACTCGCTTCGAGGAAAGCACACCTCCTAGCATTGGCTCATCTTCTTGCTTGAAAGATAGCAACTAGTTGAGAGGTTAGCTTGTAGTTGGGTTGTTTTGCATTGTAGTTGAGTTTCATTGCATTTGGTAGATGTTATTCAAGCATTTTGTCATATTTCAGAGTTGCTGATGTTGCATAGCTGTAGGCAGTTTTCATTCATAAATCAAAAATACAAAAAGATATTGTTCTGGCTGTTGGTTATTTCATCTTGTCTACTTGGGGCGACCCTTCTTGCAAATTTGTGGAATTTATAACGAAGTTTCTGATTTTTCCTAGCAAAATTGCCCCTACAAGAGGGCCCTACCATTTAGGAAGTACCTTGGGATGTGTGCAAAATAAATGGGAGTTATTTGGTGAAGTTTTAAGTGTTCATTTTGGGCGCCTTCATCATTAGAGCAATCTGCAATTCGTTTCATGTCATTAGAGTGTGATTTGAGCAAGTTATGAACATTTGAGTGAGTATTATGTTGCAGATTTCATCATTTTATGTTGCAGGTTTGATATATCAGAATTAAGAAAGTTGTCTCCTTGGTTGGGATTGAGCATTGAAAGTTACGTTTGGTCTTTGGAAGACATTCTACACAGTTGCAGCAATGAAGACTTGAAAAACTCTAGATTTAAATGAACACTATGACATATTGTAAGCTGTTAGTAGTACTATCAGCCATTCTCTCTTATCTTGCATTTAATCTATTGTATTTCCCACTGAATAAGTGGAAGAGGCTGGCTTGCCGCCTATTTACTTTCAGTTGAATAGTTTAGGGACCCTCTAACCATATGCTCACCATCACTCGGCGCCATTCTTGGTTAGGGTTACATTCTGTTCATCATGCATTGATCCTCTGACCATATGCTCGTCTGCACAGGCGCATTCTTGGTTAGAGTTCCCTTCAGTTGCATTTGCATTAGATCCTCTGACCAATGCTCACACCTTGCCCACATCGGGATCCTGGTGTACATTCTGCTTAGAGTTACTTTCCGCATCGTTTTGGTTTAGTGCTAACCTTAATGGGTGCGTGTTGAATTGTAATCTCATTGCAAAAAACAAAAAAAAATTTGTCCGGATGTTTACATCAGGGTCTTCCTCTCTTGCATTTATGGTGCACTTGATCTTCTCAAGCACTGAGTCTATACCATCATATATCTGTCCAATGCATGGCTTGTCCATGTCAGTATAGCGAATCATACTCAAAATGGGCTCGATGAAGCTAAGGAAATACTCTACACGATCCCACCATGAGTCATCTAATATCATGCTCCTAATTCTTGTTGCTCTTTTAGTGCTGCTTTGTGTAATGTCCCCGTCTCAAGCCTGATCTTTTCAGTGACCGTTGGCCTATTCCGGAGACCCGTAGGCTAGTCGGAAGGTAAAATTAGGGTTTGCTATTTTGAAGGATGTTCTGGCTCGGAGTTGGTTGTTTCAATGGCGGATTCTTTCTGGGTTTTCAGAGAGCTTCGCAATGATATGTTTCTCTTGGCATTCTGAGTACTTTCTGGAATTTACTATTTTTAGTAAATTCTATTTCTGGCAGTGGTATGTTCGGTCTCGGCACAGTTGACTTTCCTCTTCAGTTGACTCAATGGGTTTATTCAGTTTCTGGCCTCGGGATGCAGTTTCGGAGAGATAAGTCATTTCACTTAAAATAACATTATATTTTAATGTTAAATTACCCCTTGGCCTAGTCTCTTAACTTAATGATGTTTTAAAAAGGTGGTCATTAAGGGTGGCGCCATCATTAAGTTAATTTTATATTCATCAAGGTTGAAATTAATGCCTTAAGTTTGGACGCATTTATTAATGTGTTGAATTTATTTAAAAAGTCAAGATTGAGCTTTGAAGAAAGGGACGCCATCTTTTGAAGAGATTAGGGTTTGACTCTGAAGTGAAGATTAGGGTTTCGAGAAGGTCAATAGGGAATTATAAAAGGAAGCCTTTGATCCTCAATTCAGCATCTTTGGTCTACAGTATTGTTACTCTGCCGAAATGGTATTGGATTGCTTCGAGGAATGAAGGCCTCCTAGCTCGGGCATTGCTTCTTGCTTGCAACATAGCAACTAGTGGTGAAATAGTCTAGTTTGTGAGTTTGCATTGAGTTGTGTGCATTGTAATCAGCTTGTGGCTGTCTAGTTCAAATTTTTGCATATTAGATAATTTCTAGAATTGCATTATTTATTACAGCAGATTGTCAGTTTCATTCATAATTCAAAAATATCAAAAAAGATTGTTCTGGGTATTGCATATTCCATTTTGTCTAGGTAAGGCGCCCCTTTGTGCCAGGTTGTAGAATTTTTAGAGAAGCATCTGATTTTTAAATACAAATCGCCCCTCTTGCTGGGCCGTACCACCTTGAGTTGCATTGATTTCCGTGCATAAATTAAATAGAGGGTTTTGATCAGCTTTCAGTGTTCTAATTGAATCGCCATCATACTAGGCTCATTATGCAATTCGTCTCATGAGATTTGATGAAGTTTTGAGCAAGTTGTGAGTGGATTTGTGAAGTACAGGGCTGCTGTTCGTGCACAAGGAAATCTGAACTGTCATAAATCAGAATTTGAGGTTGGTCAGTTTAGTGCCATTTCAGATCTAAGCTTCATTCATTCAGTAAAGGAAACTCATATATATTGTTGCAGCTCTATTTATCTGTTGATTCATATTAAGAGCAAGTTATTAACTTATTATTGTAAGCTGGCAGTAGTACTGACAGTAATGGTTATCTTGCTTATCATAATTTGTAATGCTCAGCTTTCCGTTCAATAATTGCAATAGTATTTCCTTTACCTCCGCCCTATGGTAGCTACTTTCCCAGTCCGAGTAAGAAAGAACATTCTGGGTGTTGAGTATTTTCAGCATTACAGTTGTTTCTTTCAAGCATTGTAATTTGTAATACTCCGCCATATGGTCGCCTCAACTCCATACTGGATTGGGTAGCACATACTTGGTGTCGAGTTCCCTTTCAGTACTTAGTGTAGAAGACCCTCTGACCATATGCTCGCCATCATCGGCGCCATTCTTGGTTAGAGTTCCTACATAAGCAATTTGATTAAGATCCTCTGACCAATGCTCACACCTTGCCCACATCGGGATCCTGGTGTACATCCTGGTTAGAGTTGCTTCAGCAACGTTTTGGTTTAGCTGCTAACCTTAACGGGTGCATTGGTTTGTAATTTGTAATTTGAAAAAACAAAAAAATTTGGCTCGGAATATTTCACTTTGCCTCCATATAGACCAATTGGTGCTAATCACCATGCTAGAAAGTGTTTGCCTAACTTTCACAAGTTGTCTCAAGACGATTGTATTAGAGGCAAAGCGGGTTTCTGCAACCTATTGCAAATTAAAAAAAATAATTAAAATTTAAAAATAAACTTTAAAGAAGAATTTAAATTAGATTGCACAATCAAATTATGAAAATCAGAAAATGACAAATGTAAATATTACTTCTCTTACCTTCAATAGCTCCAATTTTGAAAATGTTCTAAAGATCCCTTGAGACAATTGGTGGTTGGTGACGAACATCTGAATGTCCTCAGCCTCAGTATAAAATTGTTTGATCCATTCAATTTTATTCCCAATCTTTTGCAACATAAGATTGAGTTAATGGACCGCACAGGTGTCCAAAAGATATGTGAATATCTTTCCTCAACCAACAACCCTGCAGCTCTACAATTCTTCGCGTTGTCCGTTACAACTTGAACAACGTTGCGGGCTCCCACTTGCTCAATGGCTGCAATAAGAATATTAGCAATAAATTGCCCATCTTTTATTTTCCCCTCACAATCCACGGCTTTCAAAAACATTGCCCCTTTAGGGGACACCGCTATGACATTGATCAAAGGCCGATTTTTTGAGTCCTTCCAACCATCTGAAACAATGGACACACCTGTCTCAACCCATGAATCTCTTATAGGCTTCAATGCATCTTCAACCAACTCAACCTCCTTTTCCAATAAAGTGCTACGCACCTTCTCATAACCCGGGCCCTTGTACCCTTTTGGAGCTTCATTAACCGCTCTCAACATCTCTTTCCAATATGGAGAACGAACAACATTAAAAGATAATCCATTGGCATATATGCATCTTGCTACACATTGGTCGGCAAGGGCTCTACTCTCATTTTGAAATGCAACTTCCAAAGGTCCCTTTGCTCTCTTGTTTGCAAAAGGTTGTGCACTTTGAGCTTGAAGATTTGGAATGGCCATAAATGGGTGGTCTTCTACCACAATATTGGGATTGGGATTAGATGGGGGCTGCATTCCCTTTGATTTTTTTTTTAACAAAGGGTGATTTCCTTTTTGGGCTTCCCGTTGATCTGCTGCTTCTTGCTCCATAATGTATTTTGCAACTGTCTCAGGTTGAATAGGGGCATCTTTCTTTCCAGGGCAAGGTGAGATGCCTTTTGCACTTATGCCACACAAATGTGCTTTTACCCTATGGTATGAACTAGAATATGTAACTTCACATCCATTGCATTTCCAAACATAACCACCACCACCTAGAATCTGTCTTATCATTTCAACATACTGCCATAGAGGAGAATTAGAAGAAGGAGCAAAACCTGTCATGACTACACCATACCGTTATCCAAAGAAGCAAAAAGATGAGATCAAAAAAGCCATCAAGGAGCTATTGGAGACTGGTTTCATTAGACCAAGCAAGAGTCCTTTTGCTTCTGCAGTAGTGCTGGTCAAAAAGAAAGATGGCACAATGCGTATGTGTATTGACTACCGTGCATTGAATCAGAAGACCATCAAGAATATATATCCTATCCCTAGGATTGATGAGCTCCATGGGGCTATGTTTTTCTCGAAGATTGATCTTCATTCGGGCTATCATCAAATCAGAATGAGGGAGGCAGATATAGAGAAGACAGCTTTCATATGCCATTTTGGGCATTTTGAATTTCTTGTCATGCCTTTTGGTTTGACAAATGCTCCAGCTACATTCCAATCTTGTATGAACAATACTTTTAGACAACAGTTGAGGAAGTTTGTGCTCATCTTCTTCGACGATATTCTCATCTTCAGTAAGTCTTGGGAAGAGCACCTCAAGCACTTGGAAGAAGTGCTTAGCATTTTGGAGGCGGAATGTCTGTTTGCCAAAGAATCAAAGTGTGAGTTCGGGATGACGAAACTGTTGTATCTCGCCCACATCATTAGTGCCAAGGGTGTCGAAGTTGATCCAAAGAAGATTAAGGCCATCCTTGATTGGCCACCTCCAAAGAATATTTCTCATTTGAGAGGATTTTGGGGTTTGTGCGGATTCTACAGAAGATTTGTTAAGGGATATTCTCACATGGCAGAACCCCTTACAGATCTTACTAAGAAAGGAGTCTTCCTATGGACAGATAGGGCACAAGGAGTCTTTGACAAGTTCAAGCACATAATGAGCTCATGTCCAGTGTTGGCCCTACCAGATTTCACAAAGCCCTTTGAATTACAATGTGATGCTTCAGGTGAGGGAGTTGGAGCTGTTCTTATGCAAGACAAGCACCCCATTGTCTTTGAGAGCAGACAGTTGAGAGGAGCAAAAAAATCTTACTCAATATATGACAAAGAGATGCTTGCTATTATGCATGCATTATCTAAGTTCTGTCAATATTTGGTGGGAAGTAAATTTGTTGTTAAGACTGATCATAACAGTCTTAAACATTTTATGCACCAAAAAAAATTTAAATGAAAGACAGCAGAAATGGGTAAGTAAGCTCCAAGCGTATGACTTTGACATTGAGTATGTCAAAAAAAAAAATAACATAGTGGCTGATGCTCTTTCAAGGAGGCCTCATTTGCAGTCACTTTGTGAGTTATCAGTAGATTGGAAAGAGTTAATTGCTGCTGATTATGCTAAAAATCAGTTTGCAACCAGCTTGTTTGAAGGTCATTTGGTTGATGAAAGGTATAAGTTGGTTGATGGGCTAATTATCTATAAAGGTAGAATCTTTTTAGTGCATGAATCTAAGCTTAAAAAGAAGATTCTACAGTCTTTTCATGATGTTCCCCTTGCTGGTCATCAAGGCATGTTCAAGACTTACAAGCAGATTAGAGAAAGGTTTGCTTGGAAAGGGATGAAGGATGAGATAATGAACTATATAAGGGCGTGTTTTATTTGCCAAAAGAATAAAAATGAACACTCTTATCCAGCTAGTCTATTACAGCCCTTGCCAATTCCAAATCAGAAATGGGAAAGCATTGCAATGGATTTTATCAAGGGATTGCACAAGGTGCAAGGACGAGATTGTATTTTTGTTGTGATTGATAGACTAACAAAATTTGCTCATTTCTTTGCTGTCACCACTTCATTTACAGCAGCTCAAGTGGCTGAGTTGTTTTCAGAGAGGTCTTTCGTTTGCATGGATTGCCTAAAACTATTGTCAGTGATAGGTGCCGCAAGTTCCTAAGTGTTTTTTGGCAAGAGATCTTCAGATTGAGTGGGACAGTGCTTACTCCAAGCACTAGTTATCACCCACAAACAGATGGGCAATCAGAAATTGTTAACAAATGGTTAGAACGCTACCTAAGAAACTATGTTTCAAGACAGCAAAGAGCTTGGATTAAATGGCTTCATTTAGGAGAGTATTGTTATAACTCTTCCTATCATATGTCAATTAAGATGTCTCCTTTCATGGCTCTTTATGGATATGATGCTCTTAACTTTGTTGATTTAGTGTTTGCTGATAGTAGAGCTCCACAAGCAAAGGATATGTTACAACAGAGCCAAGATATCTTAAAATCTCTAAAGGAAAATCTGCAACAAGCTCAAAACCAGCAGAAGTTATACGCTGATCAGCAGCGTATTGAGAGATCTTTCGAAGTAGGAGACATGGTTTATTTGAAGCTTCAGCCCTATCGACAATCTTCCCTCAAGAAGAGTGGTGCAGAAAAGTTGAAGCCACGTTTTTATGGTTCTTTCAAAATCACCAAGAGGATTGGTGAAGTTGCATATGAGTTGGAGCTTCCAGTTGAAAGCAAGGTGCATAACGTCTTTCATGTGTCACGCCTCAAGAAGGCACTTGCACACAATGTTGTGACTACTTCAGAATTACCTCCATTGGATGAGAAAGGTCAATTGGTGTTGATTCCAGAAGAAGTCCTTGATTCCAGAGAACATACCTTGAGAAAAAGAACAATTAAAGAATATTTGGTTAGATGGAGGAATTTACCTATTGAAGATGCCACATGGGAAGGAGAACAGATATTGTTACATCCATCTTTTCAGTTGCTTGAGGACAAGCAATCTCGAAGAGGGCAGACTGTAATGTCCCCTTCTCATCAGTGATCTGTTCTGACACTCATCAGCCTATTCCGGAAGCCCGTAGGCTCGCTTGAGGTAAAATTAGGGTTTCCAAGATCGGAGGTTCTTAGGCATCTCAGAGAGTTTACTATTTATAGTAAATTCTAATTTTGGCAGTATGAAGTTTGTGTGCTTACAATACATCTTTTTCAATTGGAGCAATTATTTGCAATTCATATCTTACTTCTAAAGGCTTTTTTATAATGAATAAAGGCATTAAGGTTATAATTTGCAGTTGACCCCTTGGCCTAGGAGAACAACTTAAATTGTGTTTAAAAGAGGGACTTGGAAGGGGTACACCCTCATAAAGGTGATTTAATTATTAATGAAAATAAAAGCCTTGAGTAATGAAGTGGACGCCTTTTTGAAGAAGTTATTATTTAAAAATAAAGATTTTTATGTTGTCTTGTAAAGTGGACACCTTTTTGTGAAGTTGGAAGGTTTCTGGAAATTTGAAGAGTCTCCTGTGACTTTTGGCGTCCTTTCTTGAGGAATTGAAGAGTCTTCCACTCTTCTATAAAATAAAGGCTTTGTTTCAGCATTGGTATCCATGAATTTTGCTAATGTTATGTTGTCAAAATGACAATTGAATTATTGCTTCGAGGAAAGCTTACCTCCAAGCCTCTTATCCAATTTCGTGTTTGAAAGATAACACCTAATTGGCCTTTTGTTGCTTCTCAAATCAGACTAGCAGATTGAGCTCAACAGATGAAGTTTTGATGATATTTTCCAGTTTTGAAGTTGCTGATGCTACCACAGCTGAAAGTCGATTTTACATATAGCTTTGTGAGTGAATTTTATTTCATTCTGGCTGTCTTGGAATTCAATTTTTATGCCTTGGGCGACCCCTTCTACCAACTTGCAGATTTTAGTTTGGTGTCTTTGATTTTTACTTGCCAAATCGCCCCTCAAGGAGGCCGTACCATTCATGGTGCATTGGGAATTGTGCAAGGAAATAATTGTTGAGTTTTTGTTGCTGTTTTTTCATCTGAGTATTGTTGGGTGAAAATTATGTAATCAACTTTCGACAGATTACACAACTTGGACTTCAGCCACAGCTATGTGAGATGTGAATCTCTCCTCTCGGAAAGGGGAGGCGCCCTTCTTACTGCTAAGAGAAACAATAGTAAATCACAAAAGTAATTACACAATGTACACGAAAGTCACGAAGTGGGGGGGGTGTGTTACATTCATCCTTCTCTCTTTTTTCAGAGAAGATGTTTACAATGTTTCACGTGTTGGAAGTTCCGAATTCTTGATAACTAAAAACTAACAACCAGCAGTAATGCCAATATCTCTATCTCGTCAAAGCGAAGCGTAGAGATACCAGAAGTAATTAACAACAAACAAAAGAAAATAAAATGGGAAAGCTCACGAAGGCACAAAGTCGTTCGTAGCTTTATCAATGTCGGATCTGCATAAACGTACCGTTTGCTATGTTAGAAGCACAAAGTCTTCTTAGACGCAACAATTCTTCGAACAGCATGAACGATTACAAGCACAAAGTCTTGTAGATCATCCAACCAAAATGTCAACGAGCACGAACGATTACAAGCACAAAGTCTTGTAGATCTTTCAACAAAGTATTCAAGAGAATGAATAATTATAAGCACAAAGTCTCATAGATTATCCAACAAGAACATGCATGAGCATGAATGATTATAAGCGCAAAGTCTTATAGATCACTCAACCAATGATAAACAAAATAACAATGCAATCTAAATAATAGATGTAACACAAAGTTTACATCAACCACTTAGAGTCTTTCAGATTCCTTGAACTAATCACTACCAAATCAAATCAACTTACAAAAGTATCGAATCCAACACAAAGTTTGGCTTGCAATCCTTTCCTTTATTGATTGAATCTCATTCACAAAATATGAACGCAAAGTTTCACAAGTTTGCTTACAAAAGGGCAGCACTTCGTTGCAAAAGGCTAAAAGATAATATTACAATGAAAATCCCTCACATTATATAGAAAGAGGGATGAGCAAAAGAAGGAAAGAGATTGAGAAAATCAGGGAGAGTTAGGTGAGCGATTTTAGGAAATCTCACCTAACTTTGACCAAAGTCAAAGTGTAATTTGTTTTCAAAATATTACATCTTTGGACTTGGTGTAATTACAATTTACAATAAGACATTCGAAAATGTCGAGAAATATTTACAAGATGCATAATGGGATGCACCGGAAATGTCTAACACTGGAGAACAGGAAGCTTCTTCATGTTTCTTTGCTTGGGCGTGGAGTCTTCATACTTCTTCCTGGTCTCCTGCATGAACTTTTTATTTGGATGAACCAAGATCAAAGGACATCACCTTCGGGATCACTTGACGAGATCTGGAGAAACTGAAGATGGTGAATCAACGCAGGCGCTAGCAGTAAAGTAGCGTTGGAAGCCGCAGTTTGAAACGATGTTGAGCAAGCGCGGAAACGAGCAACCAGGCACGGAAAACCATGCGGGAGCAAAATAAAGGGGAAGAACGAAATGTGAGTTTGAAGAGACCAAGATAAAACCGTTAAAAGTAAAGTGCAAAATGTACCCATTCAGACAAAAAATGATCCGTGTGAAAAAAAGCAAGGTAAAAAAACCCTACAGACAAAAAAAGAAAAGTGAAGGCAAAAGAAAACCACCATCAGCAAAAATGACCAAGTCCGGGCTTTGTTAGGGAAATGACCTTATTGATACGTGGCGCCAAATTTTGATGCAGGGCGCCAATTTTAGCTACTTGCACTTTTCAGAGTTAGAAAATATTTCGACATGTGCAACATGTCAGGGCGCTAAATTTTAGCGCCCTTGCATTTCAGACATATTTTGGATAAAACAGATGTAGGGATGTATGGAAATGGCGCTCTGAGTTGGCAAAATTTGTCTGCATGGAGTTGCCATTAAAATTGGAGAATAAGGAGAAAGCAAGGGTAACAACTTACAAAGATGAAACGCGAAAAATGTTGGAGAGGGATGCCAAAAAACGTATTTGCAGTTTGAAGAAAACTCGCCCAGCATGAAGAGAGGAAGAACAAAAATTATAACAATGAAAATGGCGAATTAAAACACCTTTAAGCAAAAGAGAAAATCGAAAACCCAACTCAAGTCGAGCAATAAATTTAGGCACGAAAAGTGGCACGATTGACGAAAAACACAAAAAAGATGAAGAAATGCGCCAGGGCCAGAAAAAGTTTAAGTGTCAGGAAAAAATGTAATGGCGCTAAAATTTAGAGCTATTACATTTTGGAAAAAGTTCACTTCATGCAGGGGCGCTAAATTTTAGCGCCCTTGCATTTTCCAGACTTAGCCAATTTTGGCTTCAGGGCAGGAGCGCACTTTTTCAGTGCCACTGCATTTTTCACAATTCGCTAAGTACGGACAGTGAGACTTCGCGAAGGAGCTCGTTTCGAAGGTCTTCGCGAGGCGAACATGGGGGAATGCTCGAATTGACTATTCAAGACTTCGGAACGCATTTCGAGGTGGCTTGAAAATCACTTCGTTATGTGTACTTGAACTTCACGAATCCTAGGAAACGGACAAGTTTCGTAGGGGGGTTATCCGTGGAATGAGCGCTGCTAGATTCCGTGATAACAAGTATAGGCACCTATCTTCCATCAGCACATTGGCTATTGTTTCACGCAAAATGGAGGTATATTGAGTGAGTTATGAATACTTTATTGATTTCCCAGTTTGCTGATAAGAAATTCCAAAACTCATATTTTTATATTAGATTCATATGATTTCTGTTTTGGTCATAATTCTATCATTGGAAGAGTAAAGGAACATCATTAGAATTCATTCTCCTCTTCTAGACTTATTTCTCTATCATTGTAATACTTGTTTTTGCAGTCTTTTGAATTGTAAGGTTGTGATTTAGTAGTACTAATCCAACCCATGTTATTGCTGCAACTACTTGTTTTATTTCTTATTAATTACCCCTGGACGGTTTACCGCCAGTGCGGAGAACAAACTTGTTATATCATTGTACCCACTCTCAAGTGGTGAATTCCCACTATTCAGTGGATGCCCACCGCAGCGGACGAATTAGATTGTTGTAGCTTCATGGCTGGTTATCCGCCTATTAGTTTCAATTTCAATTAATCACTCCGTCATATGTTAGCACCTCGCCCTCAGTGGGATCTTGAGTGCACATTCTTGACGTTGAGTAGTTTCATTCAAGTACTGTTCTTTAGTTTCTCCGCCATATGTCAACACCTTTCCTTCATTTGGATTGAGTGTGCATTCTTGGCATTGAGTTTCTTTTAAGCTTGGATTTTAGTTTGATGATAACGCTAATCCAGTTGACTAGTGCTAGTTTATGTTGTGAAAATCCTTCGAAAAAATTGGTTAGCATATTTCACATTCAAACCCCATGCAGTGATGTCACTTCTTGAAAAGCAATCACGTCTTTCCTCACCATTCGCCCAGATTTCATGTCCTTTCCAAAAACGCCCGAATCCTTTCAAAGTTCGTCCCCAACATATGTATTTCTCTTGGAGAATAAGCGCCTAGGGTTTCTTCTTTGAATGATGCCTTCAAAGAGTGCAAATAGGGCCCAAAATCGTGCCAACAAGCAGCCAAAAACTCAAGAACCCGTAAGTATGAAGATAAGAAGAAAACTCCCAAATAGGACAGATTATTTCACAGTCGAAATGGGCCTCATTGCTTGAACTTGCAGTAGCAAACTTCTCCTGTGCTTCTTCCCGTGAAAACCATGAAAAATCAAAAGTGCGTTCAAAAGAAGCTCTCTTTTCTTTTGTATTCACCCATTCAACAATTACAAGTGACTTTTATAAAGTAATGTCTTAAATATTTGTCAAAGTCACTTTACACCCAAAAGAAAGTGACTTTATAAAGTCCCCATAAAAATAAATATTTCAATGAATCACCTTGCCAGGTTTGTAAGTCACTTTATCAAAATATTTAATTAATTAATTTGCATCACCTCATTAGTTGAACTTGAAATTAGGTGATACACAACTAATTAAATAAATAGTTCCCTTCAATCCAACGTTAGCCTCGGGAACAAAAGGGCTACGTGTCCTCCTGATGTGCTATTATGAAGGGGACATTACAGTAATATACATTGTCAATGCAACCTGCTATCTTTATTACCCGATCAGACTGCTATATCTCAAGGAAAAAATCTGAACCTAGCATGCAAATGTGCAGACAAACATAGGGCAAAGAACCTGACAATTAAGATTGCTGCAATTCTGAAATAGTTAGTCCTGCTTTCTGAATTATTCAATTCTTGTCTCTTTAGTGAATACATGTTCATGTGTGTTATTTAAATATCAGTGGAAAGAAATATTGATAGGACTAACATTATGCAGATATACATGTTTCTCCATTTATTTAGAATTGAATATACGAACAAGATATGCTTATCTGATTATCAGTACCATGATTTCCTTAGTATTATCGTGATTATAATTGTTCTAGGAAATGATTATGATTTCTTTAGTATTATCGTGATTATATTTGTTCTATGAAATGATTATGATTTCTTTAGTATTATCATGATTATAATTGGTCTACGAAATGATTTGATAAGAATCAATAGTGAATGCAAATGTATTTGAATGCTTAAAGGACTGTCTGAGTGTTTTCAAGCCTGCTCGGGAGGAAGGGGCGTAAGAAAAGTGGTGCCTAGAAACCCCACTCAAGATCCACCCCCAAAACCCAAGGCAAGGATGGGCCATGGATGAGTGGAAATTCCACTTAAGATCCACCCCGTCCAAAGGTAATGGGTGGGCCATGGAGGGGTGGGGGTCCCACTCAAGATCCGCCCGGATCAAGGAAGAGATGGACCATGGAGGAGTGGTAGGCCTAGACCACTTATAAGCTCCGCTGGCTTCCCCCAACAGGTTAAGTGTTTTTCGAGGTGATGACATGGGTGGAGAAAGCAGGTACTAAGTCACCAAGAAGAGAGTGTTGTGGTATACAACCTCTTGGGCTTGGCAAAGGACTTCAGGCGGATCCACCCATGCCACTCCTCCTATGTCTTGATAACTGCTTTGTGATTATGTTTATATTTTGAATATCTGGATATTAATGCTAACAGACATATGTATATGTGGACATGTTGTGCATATGGTGAATGTAGATTTCAAACCAAGAGTACTTCATTAAAGTGAACATTCATTTGAAAAGAAGAAACCCTAAACCTAATCCACAAGCGAATTCTAGGGCAAAGTAGGACAAGGGACATTACAATGGTATCAAAGCATAATCCTACTATCCTATGAAAACAATAGTTAATGCTAACTTGCCAAAGAAGAAACTCTAGGAAAAACACCACCCCAAACAACACCATGGACACGTTCATGAATAACGAGATGAGGGCATTCATGGAACAAACCACCCAAGCACTTAGGGACCAAAACGAAAGAAACGAAAGAACTTCACAAATTCTCCCCAAGCCATCCAAAATACGAGTGGCAATACTGGAAGGGAGACAAGCTCCAACCATTTTGAAAACAATGGTCCTACACCCTCAAGAGCCACAAACTCTAGACCCACAATACCTTCTTTCTTGCCTAGGGAAGAACACATGGAAGGAGGGGAAGCCAACGAACCTCTCGCAGATAATGCAGATGAGATTGCAGTAGCATATTATAGACTTGATCCCGAAATTAGGAGCACCGTCCCCTTTAAAGATTATTGTGATGCCAAACTAAGAACTACCCCTAGAAGGGAAAGAAACAATCAACCCGACAAGGATCTCAAAAATAGGGTAAGCAAACTAACCCTTCCCAATTTTGACAGAGAAGGAAAGAACACCGCACACTCATGGGTCCAAAAGTTGGACACGTATCTATCTTTAAGCCCAATGACAGAGGAAAATGCCATCAAGTTCGCCATGCTGAACCTAATAGGAATGGCCCATGAATGGTGGCACCACGGCCTCATAACCCAAGGTCATCAACAAGTAACCACCTATGATGATTTCACCCAAAGGTTGATCAAAAGATTCAACCAAAAGCATTGCAAATGGTACTTTAGGGAGCTCACTCGACTAAAGACAAGGAACTATAGAGAACTACACCACCGAGTTTCAAAAACTGGCAATCATGGTACTTAAAATTTCTCAAGAGAGACTCGCCTATTTGTTCATCGAGGGGTTAAGGGGATTGGTCAAAAGTATGGTAAGTGCATTAGAGCCCACCTGTTTAGATGAAGCTATTCAAAACGCCATGAAATTTGAAGATAACTTACCAAGAGACAAACCCAGGGCCACACCCTCCAAACCCCCTCACCAAGAAGAAAGGCCAAGAAGGGAAGATTCACGAAAGACATGTTCATACTGTAATAGGAAGTGGGATCGTGATCAAATGTGTCAAGCAATGGAAGATTTAAAAAGGAAGGGGTTATGTTTCACATGCCATGGGCCTTGGGGACATGATCATAAATGTAAAGGTCGAGCCCACAAGACAGAAGAGGCCCTCAAGGGAGAAAGCAAAAAACACCCAAGCAAGAAAACAAGATATGAGGGAGGGAATCTCAAAGGGATCCAATCAAAAGAAGAAGAGACAGTAAACAAATTGAGCTTCCTGGAGGAGCCAATCTAGTAGCTATGTCACCATTACAACCTAAAGGATCTAAGAGCATACTAACCAACCAATCTTCCCAATAAGACTTATAATATGTCACTTGAGCTCTCTTCATAGGACCCCTAAGGTCTCCTAATCAAGTAGATGGGAAACTCTTCATAGAATATGACATAAATATGTAAGAGATATCTAGGACATTAAAAAGGGTTTTGATTAAGGGCAAGCAAATTTGAGAGGAGAGGATTGTCATGTCCCCAATATTGTAACCAATCAACTAAATAAAATAGATATCAAAATTATAAAATTTCAATTTAAATATTTTACAATTATCACAGATAATATTGTAATACTATTATACCACCGACATTATTTAGTAAATTACTGTGATAGCTAATAAACAATAGAATAGATGATGTAATACATGATTATAGAAAACAATACAAATTAATAATTATGATACATGAAGCTACTCCCAAATTACAGGGTAGAGACCATTATGGACTCCTCACAAAGGAACGACACAGCTTCGTGAGTTATGAAAGATTACGAATACATATATCTAACAATGACCGCACCAGTTGTAAACCAGAGGGAGAAAATACCTTCACTAACATAATCAAATATACTCAAAGAATAAATAAAATTGATGATATAAAAGACAATGTTAACGTACGTGGCCGGTTAATCACTAGCATTAAGGAATTGACGGGATGCCTCTTGACAAAAGATGTGGCTGGATAAAAGGTTGCAACTATTCGTGCGCATAGTTATAGAGCAACAAACACTCAGGAAGGAATCATCGAAATAAAAATAGGAGAATAGAGATCCGCAAAAGAGGAATACAAAAATAGTAGCATGAGATTGATACATCGATCCATTACTTTCATAGCAACCATTTAGGAACCATCGAAGAAATCAGATAATAAAAGAAGGTAAAGAAGACAATCATAATTGATGAGTTTTGGGGAGAAAACAAAAGAGAAGTCGATAGGGTCTACCCAAATGTGAGTTTATTCACTTAGCGTTTAATATCTAGTTTTCTCCAAGTTTTTCAACATAATAACCATAAAGCAATAGATTGTCCAAACGTAATATACATTGTCGATGCAACCTGTTATCTTTAGTACCTGATCAGTTTGCTATATCTCAAGCTGAAAATCTAAACCTAGCATACACATGCACAGACAAACATAGGGCAAAGAACCCGATAGTTAAGATTGTTGCAATTCTGAAATAGTTAGTCCTGCTTTCTGTATTATTCAATTCTTGTCTCTTTACTGAATAAATGTTCATGTGTGTTATTTAAATATCAGTGGAAAGAAATATTGATAGGACTAACATTATGCTGATATACATGTTTCTCCATTTATTTAGAATTGAATATACGAACTAGATATGCTTATCTGATTATTAGTGCCATGATTTCCTTAGTATTATCATGATTATAATTGTTCCAGGAAATGATTATGATTTCTTTAGAATTATCGTGATTATATTTGTTCTATGAAATGATTATGATTTCTTTAGTAATATCATGATTATAATTGGTCTATGAAATGATTTGATAAGAATCAATAGTGAATGCAAATGTATTTGAATGCTTAAAGGACTGTCTGAGTGTTTTCAAGCCTACTCGGGAGGAAGGGCCTGAGAAAATTGGTGCCTAGAAACCCCACTCAAGATCCAGCCCGAAACCTAAGGCAAGGATAGGCCATGGATGAGTGGAAATTCCACTGAAGATCCACCCAATCCAAAGGAAATGGGTGGGCCATGAAGGGGTGGGGATCCCACTCAAGATCCACCCGGATCAAGGAAGAGATGGGCCATGGAGAGGTGGTAGGCCTAGACCACTTATAAGCTCCGTTGGCTTCCCCCAGCAAGTTAAGTGTTTTTTGAGGTGATGACATGGGTGGAGAAAGCAGGTACTAAGTCACCGAGAAGTGAGTGTTGTGGTATACAACCTCTTGGGCTTGGCAAAGGACTTCGAGCAAAACCACCCATGCCACTCCTCCTATGTCTTGATAACTTTTTGTGATTACGTTTATATTTTGAATATCTGGATATTAATGCTAACCAGTGTTACAAGACTCGAACTCGCCAAGCCAATTTTTGACTCAGACTCAGAGCCCAAACTCGACGCAGACTCGGCAAAGACTTGGCAAATAGAAAAACCCAAGAAATTCAGAGATTTTTAAGGATTTAAAACTTGTTTCATGCACCCTTTAATAAATAAACCTTAAAGACACAATAACATCATCAAATAGAAATTACTATGATCCCATACACAAACATACATCGATCACAAGTAAAAACGCAAATTTTAGCTGGAGGAAATAACACATTCAGATATATAAATATTGTCAAATGTATACAAAACTCATTATCAAAACTAAAAATATAAGTCTATGGCTCAGAAGAGCTTGCATTACTCATCCCAACATCACGACGAGTCATGCGCTAGTGTCTAAGTTAGGTCCTAGTTGATGATGTAGACATCATATTTGCTTGTGTCTCAATGATTGGTTTGTATATTCAAGTGAGGAATTTATTATTAAAATTTTCTTGAAGCCTTCAACTGCATGTTTTGTTGTCTAATGTATGAAACAAGATAATCCTTGATTATGGCTTTGATTATGAAAGATGCAGAGATTTGCAATAGGGGATATGTATTTTGTAGGTTTTATGATCACAATTCATCATTGGCCTATAACATGCTTAGACCTATAGTTTGATGAGGATTTGGGGGAAACACCCCAATGGGGTCGAGGGGCAGTGCCCCTCACGGGGGTCTGGGGGTAGCACCCCTTGCGGGGTCCTGGGCAACGCCTTGGGGGTCGAAGGGAAGAGCCCCCACCACCAAGCCCAAATGAAGACCCTCAAAACCACACAAACCTTCATGGGGCACACCATTTAATTAAAAAAATTGTAAATGAAAGATTGCAAAGTTTTTAAAAAAATTAATTAAAATGTCCAAGTTTGAGGCACAAGACTTGCCCATTTTGGCAAGTCTGGCGAGTCTCAACAAGTCCAACGAGTACTCAATTGTCGAGTCTTTGGGACTCGTTTAGGGTCACCCACCTCGCAACTCGCCGAGTCTAGGCAAGTTTCTACGAGTCTTGTAACACTGATGCTAACAAACATATGTATATGTGAACATATTGTGCATATGGTGAATGCAGATTTCAAACCAAGTGTACTTCATTAAAGTGAACATTCATTTGAAAAGAAGAAACCCTAAACCTAATCCACAAGCGAATTCTAGGGCAAAGCAGGACAAGGGACATTACATAAAAAGGCCAACTTGCTTTTCCCAAATATAGGCCACCCCAAAATGGGTTAACGGTAGGATAATGAAAGCTTATAATTTATCTATGACCCACTATGCTTCTGCTATAGGGCATAGCAGGAAATGCATGAACACATTTTCGAGACAAATGATCTTTTTGGGGGAACAGCAAGGAACGGCAATTATAAAATAGGGAGAATTTATAAAATTTGAATGTGGTCTATCTTAGGTTGCTCTTTTCCTTCTTCCTCATTAGAAACTACCTTAATAGTCAAATTTTCCCTAGCCAAGACATCTATGACTAGGCTCCCAAGGTTCTCCACAAATGAAAGACAAATTCTTCATTCTAAGCTCATTCTTGGTCTCCTCTTCTTTCCTTATTTTTGGTTGTATGCTCTTCTAAGGTTATGCATGTGATTCTTCCTTCCAATAAGTTTTATTTGTTTGCTCCAAAACGAGGTGTCTCAAATTTATTCTTTGAAAATGAAGTTTCCAAGTTGAGAGCTCTTTTGACTGCTTCTTGCAGAGCTAACAAATCAAAAGTTTTTACTAAACCCTTGAGAAGTTCAATTAGCCCTTCTATGAACAATACAATGATCTTTCTTTCATGTAAGGAACCATTATTGACAATCTTTGAAATTCTACTACATAGCTTTCTACTGTCCCTTTTTGCTTCAGCAAAGCAAACTCTCTAAAATGAACCTCTAGATCCTTTATGTCAAATATATCAACGAATTTTTGGCTGAACTCAATATAAATATCAATCAAACTATGTCCTTGAGTCACCATCCTACCAGTACCACCATTCATGTGCTACTCCTTCCAAATGGAGGGTAAAATATTTGATTGCATTGCCCTCAAACCTAGGATTAAGTGAGAAATAGGTGTCCATCTTCTAGATCTATTCACGAGATGTACACTTATTTGAGCCATCAAAGGTGGGTATTGACAGCTTACCCAACCAACATTACAAATCTTGATTGGTGTGGTTTGTGTTTCTTTCCCTCATTGGTTGATTTATCATTTTCAAATTGCAAAAGTTTTGCAAGACATGGCTGAAAGAAACTCATCTCCTAGAGATTGTTACCCATATAGATAATCTACAAAGTTATCCCCACCATTTGATTTTGTTGCCCTCCACTCTCAAGTTCTTCTCTTGTCAAGAACTTGGGTTGAAAAGGTCTAGGTACAAAACCAATCATAGTTCTTGTGCGCTTATAATTTTTATTCATTAATGTACTCCCTTCACTCGTCTAATTCTAATTAACTATAGAAGTATTCAAATTCTAGAATGTTTGCATCATTTGAGTCAAAAAAATTGTCAACTGTTGTTGAGCCTGAATAATGGCATTGAGATGACATGTAGATCTATTCTTTCTTCTTCATTAGGAATTCTCCTTTCTCTTTCTACCATATCGATATTCTCTATTTCAAACTATGCAAAAGGAAACTCTACCTCTATGTGATGAGCCTAACTGGCTCCAACTTAACCTCTGAACAATAACTGCCTGTTTTTGTGTTTTGTTTGGTTTTTGATGAATTTTAAAGAAGAATTGTAGACAGAACTAGAAGGTGCGCCAAGCATAAATGGAGATGAAACTAAATTTAAAACTAAATCTAAGAAACTGTAATTGTATTGCAGATCTGGCAATTCATACAAAGAAATTGCATACTAAAGACATACCCAAAACTCTCTAGATTATTTAAATAAAGAAGTTTTGCACGTGCCAGGCAGGAAAGGCTAAAACTGATGAAACAGCACGTCTGGAGCTTGGATCTACTTTCTCCCACTCTAAAACTGGAGAAAGTGTGCTGGAAGAGATATGCACCAACAATGGAGCAAAGAAATGAACCAAAAGCAAGGCATTTTGGCTTCCTTCTTCACACGCCCTTTCCAAGAGACATGCCACCCAATGCAAATGGTATGGCCTCTGTAGGTGATGAATATCCTTTATTGAAAGCAAAGAAACTGTTGAAGATGGCGTCCAAGATGTGAATCCCTCTCCCTTATTACAAACTGGAAAATATTGAATAGAACTTTGATGTAGCACAAATGAACTTCTGTATGAAGCTCCCTCAGTAGCAACCATTCAAATGATCTCTCAGTCTCACAATCACTAATTCAATGAAGAATTGTCGCTCTCCAATGAAGATATGTTGAAACCCTTGCCCTCAGACAAAAATCACAAAGAAGTTTTGAAGCAAAGTCAAATAATCACATAATGAGGTCGATTTGCTCCTTTTTGCCTTATAACCCCAAAAGGCACGACTTTCAAGAAGTAACGCCACTTTTTGCATTTAAATACATTTAAAATGTATTTAATATCTTTTCCATAGTTGGGCGCCCAAATAAATGACTTAAGTGAATTTAAATATTCACTTTAACATTTAAGTCATAAAGTGCAAATATTTCAAGTGGGATTTAATATGTTATAATATCTCAATAGACGATAAAATACCCAACCACTGAAATATTAATAACTTCCTCCCAACTCAGTATTTTTCCGTGTCGTCAAAAGCTGGTGAACACTGAACGAAAAACACCTACACTGAAACCAGTACTGAAGTGGAGTGGGAATGTCAAAACCCACCAAAACGGCCAATGACCCCCTAATCAGATCCTGTCAGCCTACAAGGGTCCAAGAGATAGGCTAACTCAACTACTACTGATAACTGACTAGAGTGGGGACATTACAGTCCGCCCTCCCCAAATTTGCTTGTCCGCAAGCAAACTCAAAGTTGGATGCTATAGAATACTGCCACCCTCCCAAGTAGCATCCTCTGCCGGTAGATCTCTCCACTTGACCAAATATTCCTTGATAACCCGCCTCCAAAGATGACGCTCTCTAGAATCCAGAATGACCTCAGGTACTAAAATCAACTTCCCCTCATCATCCAGGGGTGGTAAGTCTGAAGAAGGAATCACCTGTTGTCCCAACGCCTTCTTAAGGCGTGACACATGGAACACATTGTGAACCTTACTGTCCACCAATAAATCTAACTCATAAGCCACCTCGCCAACACGCCTAACAATCTTGAATGGCCCATAGTAGCGTGGCTTGAGTTTCTCAACACCCTTCTTCTGAAGGGTAGACTGCTTATAAGGCTGAAGTATCAGATACACCATGTCATCGATCTCAAACAATCGCTCAACTCTCCTCTGATCAGCATACTACTTTTGTTGATTCTAAGCCCTCTGAATGTTATCATGAAGAGCCCTCATGATATCCTAGTTCTCCTGCAACAGATCTGCAACACTCAGTACTCTGCAATCACTCAGTAATAAATCCAGGAAACTAGGAGGATCGTAGACATACAAAGCCTTGAATGGTGTCATCTGGATGGTCATATGGTGAGTGGAATTATAGCAATACTCACAAAGATGCAACCACTTCACCCAAGCCTTCTGCTGCCCAGAAATGTAATTTTGCAAGTATCCCTCCACCCATTTGTTAACAACCTTCATCTATCCATCTGTCTATCATCGGTAGCTAGTGCTCGGAGTAAGCTCGGTCCCGCATAGTTTGAATAACTCCTGCCAAAAGTTACCCATGAATCTGCTGTCTCTGTCACTAACGATACTCCAAGGCAAACCGTGCAACCTGAGTACCTCACACAAGAACAAATCCGCCACCTGTGTAGCTGAGTAAGTAGTAGTGATTGGCAAGAAATGTGTGTACTTCATCAATCGATCTACTACCACATAAATGTTGTCTCTCCCTTGAGCTTTCGGCAAGCCCGTAATGAAGTCCATAGACAAGCATTCCCACTTCCTCTCAGGAATAGGAAGCGTCTGAAGTAACCCTACAGGGTATGTATGCTCTTGCATTCCCTGACATACTAAAGAACATATGACTTGAGACCTTTCCAAGAAAATCTCTCCCGTACCTGCTTGTAGGTCTTAAAGTAACCGAGATGACCTACCATAGGTGAATCATGAAAGGATCTCAACACCCTGTCCCTCATCTCAGAACCTGGCACTAAGAATATCCTCCCTTTGTAAATGATAAGATCACTCACAAGTGAGTATCTACTATCCTGTACTGTCCCATCTACAATGCCAGAAGCCCACAGATTCTTGGCATACTCTGCAACTATCACGTGTCTCCAGTCCTCTGTAATCTTTGCCATGGAGCTCAAATGAGGACGGCAAGATAAGGCGTCAGCAACTATGTTTTGTGTACCTTTGACATAGGAGATGTCAAAATCATATGACTGAAGCTTGCTAACCCATTTTTGTTGTCTCTCATTCAAATCTCGCTACCCTAGGAAATGTTTCAACCTGTTGTGATTAGTGTTTACACAAAACTTACTGCCAACAAGATATTGCCTGAACTTGGCCATTGGGTGCATGATGGCCAACATTTCCTTATCATAGATGTTGTAGCTCCTCTCAGGACCCCTCAACTTCCTACTATCGAAAGCTATAGGATGTCGATCCTGCATAATAACTGCACCAATACCCTCACCACAAGCATCACAGTGAAGCTCAAACGGCCTGGTGAAATCTGGTATGGCTAAGACTGGACAAGTAGTCATCAGACGCTTGAACTTCTCAAAACACTCCTATGCTAGAGGTGTCCAAACGAAAGCTCGCTTCTTGGTCAAATTTGTTAGTGGTGCAGCATGCCGCGAAAAACCACTGACAAACAGATGATAGAAAGTGCATAAACCTACAAACCCCCTGAGCTATGTCAAGGTCTCCGGTGTAGGCCAATCAATGATGGCACGAACTTTATCTAGATCCATACGAACTCCCTCTCCACTGATAATGTGACCCAAGTATAATAGTTCCTCCATACCCAATGCACACTTGGACTCAATACAACATCTAAGTGAACCATGTGCTCCTCCCATGATCTGTTGGACTAATATGTCATCGAAGAATACCAGAACGAATTTCCTCAACTGACGCTAGAAGACCCTATTCATCGTGGACTGAAAGGTGGCTGGAGCGTTGGTTAAACCGAAAGGCATAACAGAAAAGTCAAAATGTCCATAATGACACCTGAAGGCGGTCTTCTCAATGTCCTCTCGAACTCTAATCTGATGGTACCCTGTTCTCCAATCTATCTTCGAGAAGTAGCAAGCCCCATGTAGCTCATCTATCAACTCATCAATACGTGGAATGGGATACCTGTTCTTGATGGTTTTCTTATTCAACATCATGTAATCGATACACATCCTGAGAGTACCATCCTTCTTCTTCACCAATACAACTGAAGAAGCAAATGGAGACTTACTTGACCTGATGTGTCCCATATCGAGCAATTCTTTGATGGTTTTCTCTATCTCATCTTTCAATCGCTTAGCATGCCGGTAAGGTGCCCTCCTCCAACTCAATAATATGGTCAATGCCCCTGTCTGGAGGTCTACCATGAGGTATATCACTAAACACCTTAGTATGCTTCATCCAAAGCTCCTGAACATCGAGATGATGAGGTGTTTTATGCTGCTCCTCATAAGATGGCTGCATCTGACACACTACTGCCCACTCAACCATGTCATGTCGAATTAATCTTTGCATTCTCCTAAGTGTTATCTCCTTCAAATTGTTGTCTTGGATGGCCTTGAGTATGTGGTTGGTCCCATCAACCTTAAATTTCATCTCCATATCTCTAAGGTTGAGTATGAACTCGCCTATTCCATAAAGCCACTTCATGCCAAGAACCACATCTGTGCTGCCCATCTTCACCACATAGAAATCTGCTTTAAACTCAAAATTATTGAGCTTCATGGGCAGATCCAGAATCATTCTATCACAGGTAAGAGTATAACCATCGGCAACCTTTACTCTAATCTCTTCAACTCTTGAGTTTGAATTCCTCTTTTCTCTACCAATCGTGCATCTACAAAATTATGTGTTGCACCTGTATCAAGCAACGAAATGACTCTTTGACCAACCAAGAGTCCACGTAGTCTGAAAGAGCCTTCTCTTTGCATGCTTGACATGTGAGCTTCCTGTAGCTCATTCTCAACTTCATTTTCAACTTCATTTTCTGATTTTTCTACCTCTGAATCATCATGTACAGCTTGCTGGTCTGAAAAATCAGTCATATCTTCTCCCTCAAAATACCACTCCATGTGCCTATTTTGACCTTTAGGCTTGAGGGGACAATCGTGGTTAATATCATACAGGCCCTTGCAATAAAAGCAAAGCTTCTTCCTACGTAAATCATTCATCGTTTCTCAATCCAAAGGAGCTGCAAACTTTTTCTTTTGGTCTGAGTTTTTTGTTTTCCTTGGATCAGATCTGTTATTATTGTAAGATGAAGACGGTTTAGAAGGGAACTTACTACGAGGTGCAGTAAGCTCCATGCTACGAGCTTTCATCATAGCCTCTTACAAGGTAGGTGGATTGAATGCCTTGATCCAACCTTTCATAGGCTCAAATAGGCCTTCTACGAAGAGTATAACCAATCTCCTCTCTAATATGCCCGTTACCATGACTGAGAGCTTCTGAAACTCTCCAATGTAGGATTCCAAACTACCCAACTGCTTCAGCTAAGCGAGAACTCAAAAGTATAACTCTAGATCTCATTTATCGAATCTCTCAACCAACCTATTTATGAACTCCTAATAAGTTGTGATCCTATCATGTTGTAGTGTAGCCATGCCATGGTGCCACCAGTCATGGGCTAGGCCATCCAAGTGCAGAGCTATGAACATTATGGCATCCTCTTCTGCCATAGGACGTAGGTTTAAAAATGCATCTAGCTTGCTAACCCAAGCTCTAGCTGTGACTCTGCACTGCCATCAAAGGTGGTGAGTGTGAGCTTACTAGTAGCATGTCTGAGATCATTGTTCCTGTGCCAAGGTCTCTTATCTGTCCTGTTTCGGCTATGCTCTCTTTTCTGTGTTAGAAACCTGTCAAAGTTAAGGTGATCCTTAACTCTTTGTGGCAAGGCATCCCACTCATCATGTAGAGCCATAATATTGTCTCCAAAGTTCACATTAGCTTCCTCCTCATCCTCGTTACCCTCTTTTGGCTCATTCCTGACAAAGGTAGGGCGAGTAGGTTTGTCATAGGTACGTGTAGGAATTACTGTATGTAATGTCCCCTTCTCGAGCATGATCTTTCCAGTGACCGTTGGCCTATTCCGGAGACCCGTAGGCTACTCGGAAGGTAAAATTAGGGTTTCTTGTTTTGAAGGATGCTCTTGCTCGAGGTTGGTTGATTCAATGGCGAATTCTTTCTGGGTTTTCAGAGAGCTTCGCAGTGTTATGTTCTTCTTGGCATTCTGAGCATCTTCAGGAATTTACTATTTTTAGTAAATTCTATTTCTGGCAGTAATCAGGTTGGTCTCAGGCAGTTGACTTTTCTCTTCAGCTGACTCAATTGGTGTATTCAGTTTCGGGCCTCAGAATGCAGTTTCAGAGAGATAAGCTCATTTTACTTAAATAACATTATATTTTAATGTTATTTTACCACCTTGGCCTAGTCTATTAACTTAATGTTATTTTAAAAGGTGGACTTGAAGGGTGGCGCCATCATTGAGTTTATATTGAATTTATATTGAATTTATTAAGGTTGAAATAAGAACCTTAAGTGGGACGCCTTTTCCTAAGTTGTGAATTTAATTAAAAGTCAAAGTGAAGAAAGGGGACGCCATCTTTTGAAAAGGATTAGGGTTTTGACTTTGAAGAGGAGTTTAGGGTTTCGAGATGTCAACAGGAAATTATAAAAGGAAGACTTTGATCCTCATTTCACGATCTTTGGTCTACAGTATCGTTATGCTGCCGGTTTGGCTCTGGAACTACTTCGAGGAATGAAGGCCTCCTAGCTCGGGCATCGCTTCTTGTTTGCAAGACAACAACTAGTGGTGATTCAGTCTATTTGTGAGTTGCATTTAGTTTGTGCATTGTGTTCAGCTTATTGCATTGTTAGATCTGATTGGCATGTTAGTGGTTTTCAGCATTTTGCATTATTTAATACAGCAGATTCGTGTTTTCAATCATAAGTCAAAAAACACCAAAAATATTGTTCTGGGTATCAGCCCATTCTCATTGCTAGGCCTAGGCGTCCATTTTCTCCAGTTTATAGATTTTATAGAGAAGCTTTGAATTTTTAAGAAGAAGTCGAACTTCTTGCTGGGCCGTACTATTTGTTGGTTGCATTGGAATCCGTGCATAAATAATATAAGGTTGTTTAATCTGTTTTCTGTGTCTTAGTCTAGTCGCCATCATTCTTAGAGAGTATTGCATTTGATTTCCAGTCAATCCGATGATCTATGTGAGAGTTATGAATCATTCAGTGAATTTCTATGCTGCTGGTTAAAGGTTGAAAAAATACAGATCTGTCATAACTGTCTACAGAAATCTGCATCTTCTGATTTGGATTTGGCATTGTGGTTTACTTAAAGACTTGTAGCAGATTTATTGTTGAATGCACCATTTGAAAGGCATCTGATATCTTGACATTGCAGGCAATAATTATCTATTGTAAGCTGGCAGTAGTACTGACCAGTGTTCTTTAATATTGCTTTGTCACGTTTTGTAATACTCATTCTTACTTTTAGTATTAGTTTGAAATAGTTACATCTCCGCCCTATGGTAGCTACTTTCCCATTCTAGGTTAGCAAGCACATTCTGGGTGTTGAGTATTTTCAGCTTTCAGCATTTCCCTTCAAGCATTGTTATTTGTAATCACTCCGCCATATGGTCGCCCCTCACTCCATTCTGGATTGGGTAGCACATACTTGGTGTCGAGTTCCCTTTCAGCAATTAGAGTAGAAGATCCTCTGACCATATGCTCGCCATCATCGGCGCCATTCTTGGTTAGAGTTCCTGCATAAGCAATTTGTTTTAGATCCTCTGACCAATGCTCATACCTTGCCCACATCGGGATCCTGGTGTACATTCTGGTTAGAGTTGCTTTTGCACGTTTTGGTTTATCTTCTAACCTTAACGGGTGCATTGATTGTAATTTGCAATTTAATAAAATAAAAAAAAATTGGCTCAGAATATTTCACTGTACTCCGTGGGCCTCCTTGTACACTACCTTCCTCTTGTTCCAAATCCAGTCTTCTATGAACAATCAAATTATTTGTGTTTGTACAAAGCTATTGTAGTACATTCACCACCTATTCTTGGCCAGCTACAAGCCCTCTCAGTATGTCTCTCGCTTCATGATCCTCATTGTTACCAGGATTCCTGTGTGGCTCGCCATCATTCCTATAACCCATGTTTTCCAATGGTACCTCTTTGAACTGATTATCAAATGGTCTATTCTCAAACAGGAACTGGTTTGTCTGCAGATAGGGTTTGCAACCCTTGAAAATCTGAAGAATACCTTCCAACTTGCCCGATTCGCCCCTCCAAACTTGCCCAGCAACATATAGAAGTCTGTTCATATGAAGTAACCCCAATCTATTCAATGAAAATTGACCTCCTACTCTGACCCTAGCTGGGCGAAATTGCTCCAGCTCACACCAATGCTACAAAATGCAATTATTTGATGAAAAAACAACTCCAAAACCCTACCAAAAGGGTGCGCTGGCCTCCTAGTCTGCTAATAAGGTTTGCAACCCTTGAAAATCAAAATAATACTTTCCAACTTGCCCAATTCGCCCCTCCAAACCAATAACCTATGCTGATACAAAATCTGAGCGTGAATCTAGCAAGAATTACCATTGAAGCATATGTGAACCTCCTTCATGAAGTCCTCCATTGAAGAAAGAAGCTAGGTTTTCGTCCATCTCCTCCTATATTCATAAGGGTTTTCGTCCTTAGAATATTCGCCAAAGTGCAAATCATAAAAGCAGAGATAATTTAGTTGATAATAAATGCCTTTAAATGAAACATATATATATATATATATGAAAACTTCACCTTTTCCCTCCAATTTCGGCCCCAAAAATTCAAAAAAAATATATATATATATATATATATTTTTTTTTTCCCCTTCAAAAAGTGTCACTGTAATGTCCCCTTTCTAATCACCAACAAGAGTTCGATTATTTTAGCCTTTATTTCTTCCTGAGGCTAAAATAGGAGAAATAAGGGAATAATTTATTAATTTGATTATTTATAAAGTCATCTCAAAATTATAATATCACAAGGTGATTTCATATTTAATTAATTTATATTAAGTGACTAAACAAAATAATATATCATAAAGTCAATTAAGTTAAAATATATTATTTATCCCACATTGACAGGAAAAGTGTGCGGGCTCTCATATGAAAAGTATAAGAAGAAGCTTGGGCTAGGCATTTTGGCATCTTGTGTGTTGACATTTTTCTATTACATTGGTGAAGCTTAAATGCTGAAACTAATTGCTCCAGGGTTTCAAGACTCTAGAGTGCCAATTTCAATTGTGATATATCAACCCTAGTTGGACACTGGTGGGAGATACTTCAGTCTTCCTGATTGGATTAATTGCAGCCATTGGAGGTCATATTTGGAGAGTTTTATGAAATAATTAGAGGTCTGTAATTGTGTTTCAGTTTGCAGATCAATCAAGAGAGATATTGCATTTTCATTCATTGCACTTCATTGAGAGGTCAGATTTTTGTGGGCATTGGAGGAATTGATTGCTCTTGTGGTGACAATCATTTTTATAGCAATTTGGAGGAGTTAGAAGCTGGAAATTATTTTATATCTGTGCTTCTCTCTAGCAGCAGGGGTGGCCTTCTTGAAGGGGGGTCAATTTTAGCATTGGAGGCATTATAAATTCCAAATAAATTCACATTGCATCATTGGGCATTAAGGAAGGGAGGCACACCATTTAGAAGGTCAAATAAAGCTTCATCAACAAGAATCGAATTTATTTGTGGTTGCTGCTCCAAACCAGGTTCTTTCAGAATTTTGCATCAGTCTTATAGTTGCATTTTAGTTTCAGAAAATTAGCATATTTGTAAGCCAAGAGTATTGCCATTCTCATGTAGTTCATTGCATTCAATGGCATAAGATAATAGCATTGCAATCTTGTAATCAGCTTGTAGAATTTAATATAATATTGGAGATACAAGGAGATTGCTGCCATCTATTTGACAAAATGTCTCTCATTGCAATTGCATTGCTTTGAAATAGTTTTCATGCCAAGTGTTTGTAAAAATGTCTCTTGGTTGTAGATGTTTATTTGCATTTAGGAATTCATATATTTGAACTTGAAAAATACAAAAAGAGCTGCATTTCATCTTAGGTATTTGTTTAGTAGACTTTGCAATCTTTTTCAAGCATCTACATTGTTGGCAAGCATCCAAAAACATACCTACAACAAACTGAAACTCAGAACATCAAGAAAGGGGTTGACACGTGAAGTGTATGACAAAAATTCCTTGACGCAAACTTAGGCTAGATTCGAAGGGAATTTTCTAGAGTGGTTTAAGAAGTGTGAACGTTGACATTCTGGTCTATCCCTCTCCTTTAGGTGAAAAATCCTAAAGTGTTAGAAGGTCTTAACACCATAATCTTTGTTTTGCATTTTGGCAACCCTTAGATATTCTTTGAGAGCTAAAAACTAGATCTTAAGTTGCAAGGGATATTACAGTGGTATCAGAGCTAAAGTTCCTACCAGCGTGTAAGGGTTCATGAGTGACAGAGAAAAGAGATATGCAGCAAGAGAAGAAAAAAAAGGGGCAAAAATTGGCAGCCATCTCAGGTTCCAGAAGGAGATACAGTTTCAGATTTCTTGAGAAAACATTGGGAAAGTGAAGGAGATTCAATTAGCACAATGGGTGAAGGTGGTAGTGGCAGCCCTAGGAAAGAAGATTCAAGTGATGCACTCTTGAGGGAACATCTAGCAAAACAAAGAACAAATGATGAACATGTTGATAAGAAATTCAATTGGTAATAATAACAATACCAATGGAGGAAACAATGGACATGGAGACAACTCAGTCAATAATAATAGAGTCCCTAATCACCGCACCACACAAAGTGGAACAAGACCTATGATGCCTGTTTTGCCAACTAGAGAAGAGCAACCAGAAGTAAACAATGAACTCTCAATACTTGAGCTTCAGGATCAATTCAAACAAGATTAGGTAGCTGCTGGTTTCCAACAAGATATGTCTCTAAAAGATTACATGGACCTAAGAATGAGACATGCACCAGGCAGAGGTAACAGGGAACAACACAATGATCTCAGGGGAAAGGTGGGCAAGTTGAGTTTGCCTTATTTTGATGGTTCAGGGAAGACTACAGCACGAGCTTGGGTGCAAAAGGTGGACACTTACTTTCAGCTTAATCCCATGCGTAAGGATGAAGCAATTAAATATGCTACCATACATTTAGATGGGATTGCACATGAATGGTGGTACCATGGATTAGTTACAATGGGTCATGAACAAATTACCTCTTATGCAAAGTTTACTGAGCGGTTGATTGAGAGGCTTGATGTGAAAGATCCAGAAATCCATTTCAAGGAGTTAACACAGCTAAAGCAGTGGTGATCATTAGACACATACATTGCTGATTTTCAGAGATTAGCTATTCTAGTGACTGATATTTCAGAAAGAAGATTGCTGGTCCTATTTATGGATGGTTTGAAGGATCCATTGAGAGGTTGGGTTAAGGCCCTCAACCCTACTTCACTACAAGAGGCAATCAAGAAGGCTAGAGACATGGAGTCTAGCAATCAGGGCAGCAAGTACACAAGCAACCAAAAGAACAAAAATACTTCCCATACTTCATTTTCTAAGGATAAGGGAAAGAAGTCCTTCTCTAAGGACAGCCTGGGGAAGAACAAATCTTTTGACGATTTCCGCAAGGAGTGTAGGGAGAAAAGAATTTGCTATCATTGTAAGGAAAAATGGGAAGTGGGACACCGTTGCTTGGGAAAAGGGAAGGCTCATCTCATTGAGGTAGTGTTAGATGGTGAGAGTGATGAGGAGCATGAACGTGTGGTTGTGGACAACAGTAGTTCAAATGAGGACCAACCTCATGAGGATGATGGCAAGAGTAGCATTGTTGCTACTATATTAGGCACACCGAGGTTAAACTCTTTTAGAGTTAGAGGATCTTTTCAGGGGCAACGCATTGCAGTTTTGATTGATAGTGGGGCTACCCACAATTTTATTGATGCAGCATTGGTGGCAAAACAGAAGTTGCCAATCAAGGAGTTTGAGGGTTTCAATGTAATGTGGCCGATGGATTCAATATGTCTTGCACACGAAGAGTTCCGCAATTGCCTATCACCATGGGCAATTATACAATTACTGATGATTTCTATGTGGTGGATTTGGCTGATACCCATGCTATTTTAGCCGTTCAATGGCTACACTCACTTGAGAAATACACTCAGAATTTTCAGACCATGGAACTTAAGTTCTGAACTACAAATGGTAGGAGAGTGGTGCTCAGGGGAATGACGACAGGAGCACCCAAGATGGTGTCAACAAAATGCATGGAGAGTATTTTCAGACATGGGGACATAGTGTGGGCAGCAAAGTGCTTGATTACCAGTAAGGAAACTTCAGACACCGAACAACCATATAATGTTGATATTCAGGAATTATTGGGGAAGCATGACAGGGTTTTTAGAGAGATACCACCAGGGAGGCCACTAGACAGAGGATTTGAGCACACTATTGAATTGGAGGGGGCAAAGCCAGTCATTACTACCCCCTATCGACATCCTAAGAAGTTTAAGGATGAGATTGAAAAGGTAATCAAGGAATTGCTACAAATGGGACATATCAAACAAAGGTCTAGTCCCTTTGCATCTTCAGTAGTGTTGTTAAAAAAAGGACGAGACAATGCAGATGTGTATTGATTACAAAGCTCTCAATAAGAAAACCATCAAAAATATATACCCCATACCCAGGATCAATGAGCTCTTGGATGAGTTACATGGTGCAGTCTATTTCTCCAAGATAGATCTTCGTTCAAGGTACAACCAAATCAGGGTTGAAGAGCAGGATATCCACAAGACCGCATTCAGATGTCACTATGGGCACTATGAGTTTTTGGTGATGCCATTTGGATTAACCAACGCAACTGCCACATTCCAGTCGTGTATGAATCATATTTTCAATAAGCAGCTGCATAAATTTCTCCTAGTATTCTTTGATGACTTGCTCATTTAGAGTAAAACTTAGGAAGATCACTTGAAACATTTGGATGAGATTTTGACTATTATTGGAGAGCAGTCATTATACGCTAAGACCTTGAAATGTGAATTCAATTTTAGAGAGATTCTCTACTTGGGACATGTGATTAGTTCAAATGGGGTACAAGTTCATCAGGAGAAAATTCAAGCAATACTTGATTGGCCACCACCCAAGACACTCATAGAATTGAGGGGATTCTTTGGATTGTGCAATTATTACAGACGGTTTGTGAGAGGTTTTTCATAGTTGGGAGCACCTTTGACAAATTTGACCAAGAAGGGTGCATTTAGTTGGACTGAGGAGGGGCAGCGAGCTTTTGATAAGCTCAAGGAGGTGATGAACAGTTGTCCAGTTTTGGCACTTCCTGATTTCACACAGCCATTTGTTTTGGAGTGTGATGCCTCGGGTGAAGGCATAGGAGCAGTTTTAATACAAAACCGACATCCTATATAGCTTTGGAGAGTCGTAAGTTGAGGGGTCCAGAAAGATTATACTCCATCTATGATAAGGAGATGCTCGCCATCATGCATGCCTTGGCAAAATTAAGACAATATCTAGTTGGAGCAAAATTCATGATCAGGACCAACCACAATAGCCTCAGATACTTCTTGGAGCAGAGGGATTTGAATGAGAAGCAGCAGAAGTGGGTTAGTAGGATACAAGCATATGATTTTGATATAGAATATGTGAAAGGGAAGAAGAACATCGTTGCAAATGCCCTTTCTAGGAGGCCTTCAGCTTGCTCACTTTTCGAGATTTCAACAGATTGGAAATGCCTCTTATTGGTGGAGTACTCTAAGAATAAGTTTGCATGTGAGGTGATGGAGGGGTTGGTTCAGGATGACAGGTATCGAGTGGTTGATGATATGATCTTCTATAAGGATAGAATATACTTGGTGCCAGAATCCAAATTGAAGGAGAAGATACTACATGCTCCACATGACACTCCTTTAGCAGGCCATCAAGGCTACTTTAAGACATACAGGCAAGTGAGAGAGAGGTTCTCATGGAAGGGCCTCAAAGAGGATGTCTTGAGACATGTCAAGGAGTGTGGGATTTGTCAACAAAATAAGTTTGAGCTTTCACAGCTAGCAAGCTTATTGCAGCCCTTGCCCATTCCTGAAGTGAAGTGGGAAAGTATATCCATTGACTTCATCACAGGTCTACCCAAGATGCATGGGAAAAACTGCATCTATGTGATGGTGTAGAAACCCTAGTTTTCCCCTCGACACCTTCTGATTGAATTTTATGTTTTTCTGACGTTTTCTGAAGTTTTGTGATTTTTTTGCAATTTTTGTGTTTTCAATGCAATAAAGAACAGTACGGCTATTCTAGGAAATAGTAATAAATTCTTTAAAATTGCCAGATCCTCAATATGCTTAAGAAAATACACTAGAGATTGAAGCCGTTCCTTTATTAAATCAACTGGCACTAATACAAATAATATTTTGAAGCATGCAATGAAAGAATAACAATTTTTATTGAAAGAACCTGGTAATACAGCTTGCTGAAGATGCACAGATCCGTACGGCTGCTCTAAATGATTCACTTCTCCTTCCTTCCGTTGACGGTGGATGACTCTAACAATGTGGACGCCTTCTGTGATGCATAGATGAAGCTCATACAAGAGGCGTTTCTCCCCAAGAAAGGAAACACGTCTGCACAGGTACGGCCTGACAAGAAGGTACGGCCTGTCAGAAACAGCAATTAATGCTGTACGGCTTCCACAAAATCAATGATTATGTCTCTGGTATGGTCGCCTTGATATATAGATATGCTCTGGATACAAACAACTGAAGAATCTCTGACAAATAACAATCTCTGAAGCTCTGTAGCTTTCTCTGAATAAGAAAACCTCTGTAGGCAATAGATCAAGTGATATTGCACACTCTCTGAATTGCTTTCCGCTGGAGATGGCTCGTTCCCCAAGGAATTCGAACGCGAAACCCTAAAGTCTCAGGCTCAGATCAATTTGATCAATCTCAAAACTCAATAATCTCATAAATGGCTCACTTCCCAATGCAAAATCCTCAAATAAGCTCAAAAGTGCGATTTGCTTGAAAATAGGGTTTTAATGAAATATTCATATTTTAATAATTTCAATTCTCCATAGTTCTCCACTGAATATTTAAATATTAATCAAATGTCAAACTGGCCCCCTTTTCATGATGGCACACCCCTCAAGGAAAAACACTTAAGTTATAATATTAAATTATAACTTTATATTATAAACGTTAATTAATTAATATTTAATCAATATGATCAAATATTAATATCTCCCTCGTTTCTAACCCGATGATCGATCCGTCTGATGGCGGCCGAACTGGAAATTGATTTCTGATGTAGCCCGCGACCATCTTAAAATAGCGGTGGTCCCCTGCTACTTTTACCGAGCTGCTAAAAATAGCAATTACGCAAAGCGCGTCTCCGTCGAGGCGAGCGAAAGACAAGCCCGATCCAAACTTAAGCTGGTGAGAGCTGAGCCAAACTCAGAAGTGACTTCCCTCTATCAGTCTATCATTTCACGAGGAGGGTGCGTGTGATAGGCCAATCCTATCCTCTGAGAGATATCCTTTGAGAAGGGGGACATGACAGCAATCATGAACACTTCATTTCTCAGAAGATTGTACTAACAGAGGTGTCAAAGTGAAACTAAATAGTCCATATAAAAAATATAAATTCAGACAAGGAGAGAATACCATAGGAGCTGAAAAGGAAACCTAGGAGAAAAATTTTCAATAAAACACAAAGACAGCATCAGCTAATTGTAGCAGAATTAAAAAATCTGTCAGAATACATAACAAAAAGACTTTGTACCCACATGCAAATCTGAAGCTAGTTGATGCAAAATTTCATGCTAATGGTCGGCTGTTCATTCCAGAACAGATTAAAGACAGCTCACACTCGACAAATAGCTCATTTTTCCAGAATAATGAACACAAAACTTTCCTATATAGATTAAATGGAATACAGATCCTCTAACTTGAGGACACTAGTGTGTAGGCAAACTAAATCCCTTCCTGAGATTCCCATGTTATTCAAACTTCCATTCCTGGTTTACTCCTCTTTAAACAGTCAAGCAGAACCCTCATCTATTCAGGATTAACAGTAAAATGAATGTCAGCAATCTCTCAATGACTTACATGCTCCACCAATGTCAGGAAACTGGCCACTTATTCCATCAAACCGGATGTTCAAATATATCCAGGCATTCCGTATAATTTCATAAATATTGAATTGTAACCTGTGGAGTGGAGATTTGATGCATGTGGGGACTGGTGGTGGGATATGCATCTAGAATAAGGGATGATATAATTACCCTGGTTGATTTATAGGGTTTTCCAGAATGCCCTCAATTCATTTCCCCAGAAGGTCCTTACAAAAACCATCATTCAATTATTCTATGGTAGTACTTGTTGCTACCATGGCAGTCAGAGCTATGGCAAACCTCCTTTCCAATAGGATCCTTCATGTCAGCATGACAGTATGTTTGCCATGTATGCTGAGAGAGTCAAGCAGTTTCAGTCATAATGAAAGCATAAAAAAGTGCTCTTGTACAAAGTATGAATGCATCTCTTCCAAATACATGGAAATGTAAACCATCCCTTCCTGTATACACATTTACAAGAATTTTCTGCATTGCCACCATAATTACCAGAAAACATGACACCAAGAGAAATCACATGACCCATAATGACAGGCTGGAGACATAAAGTAAATCAATCTAGACAAAAGACAAAGCCAGATGTCCTTTGCAATCCACATCATCATGATTCATGAATCATCACTGTCAGCTGTCATTTCCATTTTTCTGTTGAAGTTGTCCCAGATGTTTCCAAAGTCACAGTTACTGCTGATGTCGCGTTGCTGCCAAAGTTGTTTTGCTGCTGAGGATTAAACAAGCTTCTGGCCAAGTTGAAACAGGCTGCTAATAAAGTAACAGATTGTTGCCAAAGATGCAAATGTGTTTTTTTCAGTTGCTCACAAAGTCAGTCAAAAAATTCTTTGATCTCTTAAACTTATCCATGATACCATTCATTCAAAAACCCGCACACAAAACCAAAATTCTCTCAGCCATCCTTTATTCTATTTTTGGGTGATGCAAGATCATGGACCCAGATGCTACTACATCATTGTAGCTCAGGTTTTTCTCTCAAAGGTTGGATTTCTAGGGAGTCTATATCAAATGCGCCCTATGGAAATGTGCCCATGGAAAGGGGGGGAAATATTAAATGAGTTAAATGATTTCCCCATGAATCTTTGAAATAACAAATGTTACAATGAGCCAAAAGGGGAAATTCGAACTTTCACAAGGGAAAGAATCTTCGACAAAGGCAAGGTTTATGACGAACGGGACCCGCTTTGGTGACAACTCACCCATCACCTCTCCAAAATTGGAAATTGCTGAGTAGTGGGAAGAGAAATTTAATGAGTTTGCTATAATAAACTCCCTCATGAATTAGCAATATTCTTTGACACGATTATTTAAGCCATGAAATTTTCATTTCTTCTCACAATTTGCAAGTGTGAAGTTGTGGCTTTGAGGGTGAGGAGAAAAACGTTGAGGTGAAGCTGCTGAAGTGAGCAAGTCAAATCAGCAAGCTAGGTGCTAAGGGTGAAATTTTTAAGTGTCAGAAATAATATTCATACTGTTGGAAAAAGTGTTGGAGGTTTGGAGTTCGGATTTTTAATGCTGAGACCCCTTATTTTCGTAGTTTGCTCCACATTTTGGCTATCCCGGGGTTATTTATTTTCTAAGTTTAAATTTTAATGCCTATCTTTTGTTTTGCAAGATGGCTGAAGCAGGCAGAGGAGCAGCTGCAAAGGCCAACAAAGTTGCGAGCAAGGCTGCCAATGCTGAGTCAAGCAGGGCCAATATATCCAAGTAGGCAGTGATAAAGAAGTTAAGCAGAACATTTCTTCCTGAATCCAAGTTTACATCGAAGTTGGGAGAGCTAAATGATACGAACCTCGGTTCATACAATCTTGGAGCACTTAGAAGTCGGATGTACGGGATAGGTGGCTATCCTCCATCAATCATGGCACATCAAATTATGAAGAGTGGGCTTTATGCAGCTGCTGGTTTTCCACCAACTATCCAGTGTCCAGAGTTAATCTTGGAATGTGCCAACTGCTACAAGCCGGAGCGAAGGGTTATTATTTCCTCTGATGGCAAATTGTTTGTCAATCTTATGCCTGAGGCCATCAGAGAGGCGTTCGGAATCCCTACTTTCAATGAGATGGTATACAGAACGAGGGAGAGGGCTGAAAGGATGTACGCTTCTACTTTTGAGAGATACGCTAGAATGATAAATTATGTTTGGATGCAAAAGCCCAGGCCTCCTTGCACCAAGCTCCCTAAGCAAATTATTTCAGATGATGTGAAACAGGAATTTTGTGATATGATAATGATGCTCAGTCGAGTGAATGAAAGTCCTCAATCGTACATCTTCAAGCCATGGATGTTCTACTACATCGGCATTGTGCTGGAGGGGAAGCACTGTGTGGACTGGGCAAGAATGATAAGTAACAATCTGGATGAATAGTTCAGGAATCTAAGAACTAAAACTTTTTACATGAGCTCATATGTGATATACATGCTGGCTCAAATGACTAAATACAGGGGAATAACTTATAAGGAGCCGATTGGGTGTGGTCCTGAGCAGTTCAAAATTTACGAGGCTTGCCCACAATTGCACCTAAGCAGCACCTCCAACTACAAAAGGTTAAATGATGCCTTCACAATGCACATAGCCAGGACCCTTCAGCGAAAAACTCAACAA